>JAARMF010002894.1:1591-17386 GCA_022844705.1 Toxascaris leonina
TTCTAGATCTCACTTCACCCTTTCGCGGCCTCACGCAACTCCGCGCACAACGCAGAGCAATAAGATGGACCCACAAACCCAAATTTCAATTTGTGTGAATTTCGAAAATTTGGATGGGATCCTGAGAATTGTCAAAGGTTACTATGATCGCTCATTCACATCCGCTCGTGTATGCTCCCATTCGGTAAATATGAGTAGGAACAGCGTCTATATCTAGCTCGTCCAACATGGCTTCATTGTCCGTTTCCCTACGCTCATGTGGCGGATGTTCAGATTGCTCCGCCGATCGCCGACTTCAGAAGGAACTACATGACATTTGACAACGGGACAACATGCAGAGATTGTTCACCGGCACCGAGTGACGTTGTCGTTTCACTTGCGACCTTGGGGAGATCATTGACGATACCATACAGAGTAAGCATGATAGGCTGCAGCGCCTTTATGAAAGCCCTCGTAAAATGTTTGGCGATAGCATTGAAGGCAGCCAACACTGCATGATTAACCATCTTCGTTGTCACCACCTTGAGCGCGTCGTCAATAACTTGAGGCACCTCGTGATGACTCGAGATACCTTTTGGCAATGTGGAAGTGAGTTCCGTTCGCCGCACTTTCATTTGTTCCCATACACCCCTAATTGCAAGTATGTAGGCAATTTTGCAAAGTACTCACATATTTTGCTGGCAAAAACGAACGTCTTCATCATATCTTTACCGTCTACAGAACTCAAACAGCACAAGCTGACTCATTCACCTCTAACTGTGCTAATCGATCTTAGTCGGAACAAGAGACCGATTGACATCGTTATCGAATTTCGTTTATAAGAGGAGATCCTTAAAATCATAACTGATGACCAATTTCATCATGTCACTCTAATTTCTACAAGCGGAAAACACTTTGGTTCAATAAATCTGTACAATTTTTATCGTTCCCAATTCGTTTAACTAGAAAATAGAAAATCGGCTCTAAAATTATCTTCCATTAAGCGTTAACATATTTATATCTATTATATATTCCTCCCTTTGCAGGTCCTCGGCGAATATGCGAATGATTCCTCTATTTTTCGCATCAGTCTGCTTATCTCGTACTCACAAGCTGAAGTCTAAATCTTGAAGTCGAGGGGAATCTATTTGGACCCCAGTGCTTCAACGTTCCATTCTCGTGATGAATCACACTAGACGCCACCTTGTATTGACGACAGATTACAACCAAATTCTCTTTCACATGAATTAAGAATTTTTTGGCGTCGCAAAAAAATTGTGTGAATTTATGAATCATCAACCTTTGAATAAACCGATGTGTGCGTCATCGTACAACACTAATAATGGAGGAGAAACGATACATGCATTGCGCACTTGGCAAGAAATTCTGGTACTCATTTAACACGAGTTTTTGATCGAGGAATCATGACTAGAGAACAAGTGCAAATCTCGTACAAGAACAGTTTATTGCAAACTGCTATCGTCTTCACTTAAAAATACTAGACAGCCAATAATGGGCTGAATACGACGAACGAGTCAGGAGCAAAGTTGAGACTAATATGTCGGCGGAGCATAATATGAACAACAATCACGATGAGTGAGTAACGTGAACGTTGTAATGATGCAACAAATATTGTTCTCTGTTTAGCTTAAAGAAAACTCGCAGGAACATGGCGTTGTCAATCAATTTCTTTTTTCGGCTATTTTGAAGGCGACCATGACAGGCGTTCAATGATATAAAATGGAACCTTTCCTAAAGGCGTTCAGTAAACCATAAAGTTTCGCCAGTTCCACCTTCAGCTGTTAGGCAGTCGTAACCGACTTTCAATGTAAGTAACCTCCAGATGATCCACAGTCATTAGAATGCGTCGGAGTAATTTCGTGCAGTTGACACTCCAGATCTTATGTTCGAGAGACCAAATGGATTTGTGACGGGTCTTATTTTTCTCTTTAGATTTCGTTAGATGCTTCTATTGTTGCGCCCACCATAAAAGACATCAACAGAAGGAATGAGCCGACTAGATATAAAATATGCTCGAATTCGTGTTGTTTGAGTTAGAAGTTTTGCCGCATAAGTGTGAAATTTTTTTAAAAAACAACCACTTGGAAGTCGTCAGGATTCTCCACTGAGTGACGCCGACTTATTAGAGGAATCGAAGTTCATTCTAGGTGCGATTTGATACTATTTTCCATTTGCAGAGAGACTCCTACGTATTGTATACTGACGATGAAAACTATCAGTGTAACAATTTTATTTGTTATTGTGGTAGCCGTGACTTCTGCTATCGACTTCTCCACGTGCGCCCGTATGGATGTCCCTGTTCTCAGCAAAGTCGCACAAGGATCATGCATCACTTCATGCAAGTTCCAGGTTGGTCCTTGGTGAAAAGCATGGAAAATGATCCCTTCAAACCTTCTCGCAGCGTCTACTCAAATAATCCTTAGGAATCTATCGCTAATTATAAAGCAGTGCCCCAGCAGCCTGATTTAGGTAAAAGCCCTCTTGCGTGTTAGCATAAAAAATTTCACGCTCCAAGCATAATTAGCCACTTCGCGCTCAAAGTTGTTCAATGTAATTTCCGTTTGCACCGTATCATGAAGCATGAGAACCACACAACATCAGGGACTATCTATGACATTTTAGAATTGCGGCACAGGACATTGCGAGAAACGCGGCGGTCGACCGACTTGTGTGTGCAGCAGGTGTGATAACGGAGGTGGTGAATGGCCTCTTAAACGCTAATGCTCTTCAGCCCCCGTGATATTCCATGTGCAATAAATTGTAAGCTTTGAATGTCATAAAGTGTTTTCACCACAAAATCTCAATTAATGATGCATTCGTTAACTTCTGACTTCAGAATGTGATGCTCACTTTGTTGAGCCACTTAGACGAAAACAATCGCTGATGGAGATGACGATGGGAGTGCAGCCTTGCTCTCTGATACTGTGTCCAGTAAAAGTTAAAGGAAAATGGAGGAGCGCAAATTAAGTATCCTCGAGACTAATCAAGTATCTCCTACGAGTACAGTCGTCAGCGAGTTTCGAGCCAATGTCTGATAAATTCCCATCGGAGTAATAGATGAAGTGAGTTGCAAACTGCATGTGGACGACCAAAAAAAGAGCGAGATCGCCGGGTTAGTAGAAGAAGTTGGGAAGGGTGTTGGGAGTCGTGACGGGATACGGTAGAAATTGTCAAAGCAGTTAATAAAACGAACTGGTAATGTTTGGTACTCGGACGTGTGAAGTGATGGAGTACAGGAGGATATTTCAATCGGTCCTTGAATACTGGCAATGCGATTGCCTGTGGAAACCTCTCTGCCGTGCTCAGAACTATTCGCGGCATCTGACAACAAACAGCTGGGGAGGGTGATCGATACCGAAACCTTTTTTGACCTGGCAAAGATCTGGCGTTTTCTGCCATATGCCCTTAAGCATTTGTTCGATCGATCTGCGGCTTGTCTTGTATGCTAGCAGTAGTAAAAGCCAACCAATCGATTCCCTCACAGCCGCAAGACATCCCCTTCTAGTGGCCCATCCTATTCATATGTTCAGTTAAATCTGAAGTTGTTATGTCATTTTATCGCTGGAAAGTATATTAAGGTTTAGTTATCCGAGTTTGCGTTGGCGAGCCTCCAGAACGTTAAGCAGCCCAGTTATCAAACTTGGGACTCGCTCGGTTAAACAGAAATGGCGCAAAACGCCACGTGATTGCGAAGTCAGGCCAGTTTCGTTACTAGTCAGCTTCCCCAGCTGTTTTTTCCAGATGTGCTAAAGGAATTTCGGGTTTTTGCTACGGTTTGAACTGCAAACACTTACGTTCAGTAGAGACATGTTCGAAGGTACTTTAGAAGCAGACCAGTAGACAGAGAGTAAGTGATGATGATGGGATAGAAGGAGAAGTGAAGTAGCGAAATAGTTTCCGAATCCAAAGAATAGACCAGCTTCTGGCCTTTGGTCAACACGCGAAAAAAAATGGGGTTAAGCTGGAGCCGTCTATTTTCATCGGTTTGGGTCGATTGCTTCGAGAAGGATGCCACTGAGCTTTAGTGTGTGTCGCACCTCCAAACACTGCGACAGCGTGATGCTGTGAAGTGCTGTCTCATTATGTTTGACTACCAAACTTCATCAAAGTGAGCACATGGTTCCCGTTATTTTTGGGTGGAACATTGCATCGGTCGAAATGAATGCCCTGTCCAACACTCCCAGAATTTGCGCGGGGCCGTGCGTTTCTTCCCGGACCTCCTTACAGTTTAGTTTATCGGGCCTCTTCATGCGCAAGTCGTGGCTACGTTTCAAGCGTACGTGAAATAGTGATTTTGCCGGCGTGCTGCTGCCTGCCTACGATGGTTGCAACCAGCACCACCAGTGTGTGGATAGTGCGGCGGTCTAAGTTTGCGGTTTTGGTTAGATAAAACTTCCCAAAATTTCACTAGCTCTCCAGTGGAAACAAGCAAATAGACAGATATTTATAAGCATAGAGACACGCAGGCACGCATAAATACGACCTCACTAGAATGCGGCAAGAACGGAGGGTGAATAGGCTGAGTGTGATGCCAGCGAAATTATTGACACTAATAATTTTCTTGAGATCGTGATTTTTGAACCAGTGANNNAGATTTTATAGTCGCCTTTTCATTTTTTTCAAAACAGCTTATTTTGTGTGAACGAACAGTCATGCGATGATTTTCTTCTGCGCAAAAATTTGACTCACATTTTTATAAGCATTTTCCCAATAAAATACAATTGATCTTGCAGATATTTTATTTCGCTCCACTGCACATTCGCAATTTTTTTATGGCAGTTAGTTGATTTCTCGGGCGCTCAAATGAATGAAAACATTTCGTTAACGTCGAAAATCAACAGTGACGAAAACGAGAGACCAAACGCCTTTTTTGTGCTTCCGATGCGACATTAAATACAAATAATTTCACGAGATACTAGATGCCACTTTGCATTGATTGCGGGTTATGCAGGAGACATTTCGTATGCACTTGATTGTGTCCTTGTGTGTCGTATGCTTCGTATGCAAGAGACAGTTGATTGTGTCCCTCTCTGAGGTGTCCCTCTCGTATTCCGTCGTATTTTTGGACTTGGTGATTGTCAGCGGCAATTCCTCTGTGGTCATAGTTCGCATATTTTCCTGAATGCGGACGACTGCTTAAAGTTTGTTCGTTAGTTTTCGGACGCTCAAGGCTACATCGGCCTCGTTCGCTTGTACCACTTCTAACAGCGTCCAGTTCGGTGGTGGTTTTTTCAACGCGCAGCACGGTTTACGCATTGTCAATATTTTCTTCCATTCGCTCCAGNCAATGCGCAGCTCGGTTTACGCATTTTCAATATTTTCTTCCATTCGCTCCAGCTAATGTAGAATGAACGCATTCATCAAGGTCTCTTGTGGCAATTGCTCTATCGTGTAGATCCACGTAAAATGACTTCAGCAGCATTTCAGATTTCCGGAATCATTATCGGAGAGTTCTTATGACGACTTCTTTATCATCAGGTGCGATTGTGATCCATCTACTGCTTCAAGCGCTTTACGTTCAAAATAGCTTCATATCAAGATAGTATGCTAGCTTTACATTTGTTTCGTTATTCCACACATCCGATCAGGAATCATCATAGATCCGTTTTATTTGCAGACTTCAATATTGTCGGGTGTCTTGAAAAAGCTGTCCTATTTGTAATTCTTATTCTACGCGCATCATGACTCTTAACTCCGTTCCATCATTGTTCAAATAACCCCATGATCTCGATATTTTCAATTTGATCGACTACATGAGAGTCTGCAACTCTGTCTACTACATCGATGAGAATTTATCTGAGATTGACTCGAAAGTCGCTGATTTCTGAACCGATAGAAGATATTTGATTATCATCGAGGATAATTAACTTCTGCTCTTCCATACCGCCTCAACTTTTACTCGGCTCCTTCAGGTGGCTTCACAAAGACAGCACCATATCCTGACATCAGGGTTTGGCGAATGCATCCCTTACAGAGATCTCGTTATGGAAATACTTTACTTTATCACATTCAAATCATACAATGCACTGAACTCCAAATATCGCACGGACTTGAAGGGCAATAGCGTTTACTTGCCAATGCCGAACCATCCATTACTTCCGCTACCACACCTGCTGCACACACAAGTCGGTCGACCACCGCGTTTCTCGCAATATCCTGTGGCGCAATACTGAAACGCCATAGATAGATGCCCATATTCTCATATTTCTTGATATGCTGGCAAGCAAAGATTACATTGAACAACTTTAAGCATGAGATGGATAATTTGACTTCGAGCATAAAATCTTTATGCTAATGTTCGAGAGGGTTTTGTTTGAATCAAGCTATCATCGTCCTGCTCTCTAACCAGTGATAAATTTCAAACCATTAATTGCTTACACGTTGCGAGATCATTTAATGGGGCCATTTTCTAGGCTCTTTAGCAAAAACTAACCTGTAATTGGCATGAAAGGATGCATGCTCCTCGTGCAGCTTCGCTAAAACCAGGTTTATCCATGGCGAAGCATGTTAGGGCCGAAGTCATGTTTACCACCGCAGCAAATAAAATTGCTACAGTGATAGTTTTCATCGTGTGTATTCAGTGCGTAGCAGTCTCTCTGCAAATGAAAAGCAATATGAAGTCGCACCCAATATGAACCCCGCTCTATCCAGTAAGTCCGCGTCACTCAGTGGCGAATCCTGACGACTTTCAAATAGTTGCTTTTCAAAAAAAGTTTCCCAGTCAAGCGGCAAGGCCTTTCACTCACACAACACGCTAATATAAAGATATTTTTTACCTAGTTGACTCATTACTTCTGCTGATAGCATTTTTAGTGAGCTCCACAATAGCAACGTGGAACCAAGTCTAGAAAGAAAAATAAAACCCGTAAACAATCAATCTAATCTCTCGAACATAAGCGCTGGGATTGTCAACCCTGTATAATTACTCCGACTCATCTTGATCATTTTCGATCATCTAGGCATTAGTTATATTGAAAGGCGCCAACAACTAATAAATAGCTGAAGGTCGAATTAGTCGAAAATGAGAGTTTGCTGATCATCTATAAAAAAGGTTTCATTTTATCCCATTGATATCCTATCGTCGCTATGGTCGAAAAAAGCAGAGCATGAAATTGATTCACTACGCTATATTGATGCGACTTTCTTATAATGTAAGTTAAATAAAGAACAATATTTCTTGCATCTTTACATAGTTCAAATCTGTCAATTATTGCAAAATAAGTCAGATTCCCTCTTGTGATTACTCTTGCTATTATGTTCCTCCAAAACTATAGTTTCAAATTTATCGCCAACTCGTTCGTCTTATTCAGTTCATTATTATTTGTTCACTATTTTCAATACAGATGATAGCGTTATGCAACAATTTTTTCTTTTTGTATCAGAGTTGTACCTCTTCCGCAATCATGCTTCATCCATCCTAAATGGTCTTTCTAAATGCTTTATTAGAATTTCACAGCCAGTGCTCTGGCTATGCACCCATTTCTGCGTCATTATTACTATAGTGTCAAGTACGGTGCGCATATCATTTTACTCAAAGATTGATGATTCATTAAGTAACACAAAATTTTTTAACGCCATCCAAAAGTTCTCTGATGAATGTGAAAGAGAATCAGATTTATAAGCTGCCATCAATAGAACGTTGCGCTTAATATCTCGTAAATGCGCTTTTATTTAATCTGATGCCCAATGCAGAAAAGAGCGATGAGTCAATGTGACTAGGGTTTTGCTCCCTCATTTTTGTCATCGTTGACTCTCATGATTAGTGGAATATTTTCGTTTGTTTCGTTTGTTTACGCAACATTCGAGAGATCAATCNAAGCGGAATATTTGCGTTTGTTTCAGCATTTTTACGCAACATTCGAGAGATCAATCAACTGTTATGAAAAATTTGAGAATGCACAGTTGAGCGAAATAGAGTATCTGCAAGACCAAATTATCTTTTGTTTGAAAAAAAAAGGTTCATGAGAATTTTCGGGAGAAAAAGTCGAAATGCAGCTGCTTAATTCGAGGATCATCTAGATCGATTGAGCTATCTCGATTTGATGGTTAGATCAATAAGCGGTAATAAGTAAAGATAGTAGGGGAGTTCGAGTTTGTTACGTCTGATTAGCTTCACTTGTTTGCTTTGATGTGTATATTCCTAACTTAGAGCCATTGTTTAGCATACAATACTTAAGCACCTCTTTTCCCCCTTCTCCACCTCCCATATGCGCCAACATATACTTATATCCAGAACCATCTATCTACCAATACTAGTGTTTTTTTTTTGACATTCCACTTATCACCTCATATTCCTTTTCACAATGTGGCGTACTGCTGCCTTCCTCAAGCTTGATCTGTTATGTAACTAACAATACTGCATTCCATAGATTAGCGTGTACTATCGGTGTCTCAAAATACAGCGTATTGTAATAGCCGGAGAAATTATGCCATAACGTCTATCCTTTCTAGCCGTTAGACCAACTTAGATCACTTAAAAATCCATCTGCAAGCACCGCTAAAATTTCTCTAGCAAGAATTTGGAAATTCGATGAGGATGGATTTTCAGCTCAATACAAATCGTTATTTTCAGCTCGATATAAATAAATAAAGCTTTACAAGCGAGAACGATTCGCGCCGAATGGGATGTGCTTGAATATGAAGTAAACAAAAATTCATCAAATAGCGATGATACTTCTTGGTCGGAAGGTGAACATCAACCAAATTGAGCACGCACTGAACAAGTAAAATTGGCGAAACTTTTCAGAATTGAGTCGCGGCATGACTGCGAAAGAATATAGCAAACTACTCAAACTCATTTGGGCGTAACTTGAAAGCGTGTAAACGAAAATGTTGTACAGTCATTCGGTTTATGGACGTTTTATATAGGAGCGGTGACGATGAGAAAGCTCCTCTGATCGCAAATTTCATGGATGGTCACAAACTCCATAAAAATTCTCACATTAGCCGAGATTTAAAAGGCTGTTTTTTCCATCATTTTCGATTATTTCACTCGGTATTATATGGATTTATCATGGATAGACCTACCCTATTATGCACGGCGTTACTTTTTTTTATGAGCTCATTGGACGTTTCAAATGTTGGGGAGGCACATCAGAACTATCGCATATAATACATGGCCATGTATGCTCATTATGCCTGGATCAATGGACTGCGTATGAATAAGGGAAAGATTGTTTAGTGTTCAGAATTATGGAGGTTTTTTTTTGAGTGATTCGAGCACGACCACTTCTTTTTAATCACGATTACTCATTTTCAACGCAATATGACATTGAATATCTACGTGCCACGTATGCATATAATGCCTATATTAAAGTATGCTGTATGCGTAAGGCAGATTGTTGAATTTTCAGAATTATGAAGATTTTTTTGAGTGTTCGAGCATGGGCACTTTTCATTGCAAGGATACGTTCCCAATGCAAATTGATATCGAAAGCCTTCCAGAAAATCGATGTTAGGGTGATAGTGATGAAATTCATGAAAATAAAGTTTGATGCAAATGGGCAATGGAATTTTTATTTGCGGCAAATCACAAATCGCTGATAATTGTTTCCACTGGAGACAATTAATCAGCATTGGGGAGATATATATATATATTTTTTTTGCTCATCCGTTTTTGCATTTTTTCCATCTGCGATAAGAACTAAAGAATACCTTCAATGTAAAAACTACTTTATTTAACAACAAAGAAACATATGAAAGTATATGGAGGAACTGACGATATTCAAAATGAAAGCATTCAAGTATCGCGAAAGTGATAGTGCTGACAAAAAGCTGAACCGAGATGATGCACATATTAACAGCATACTGGCCAGCCGTCTACTCCCCTCAACGATGATAAGTCAAAGGCGGACAAAAAGGCAGACAATAAAACACACTGCTTCAAAGATAGTTGGAAAATTGAAGGACATAGTATACAACATATGGTATACCCATTGTCGGACTATGTAAAAATACGTAGTGGAATTCATGCTCATTTATGCTTTAGAAGCCTCGAATTGCTTTGTGATCGAAGAAGAAAACGGCGAAAAAAAATCAACACATCAATACATAACAATAAGAAATAAACAGATATCCGTCAAACAAACACCAAAATAATCATAAATCAATTATAGCAATGTTGAATGATGTAAGAGAACTAATGCATCCAACTCAGGCATTGCTTACAATGATACAACTGTTGCTTTAATAGAGCCCAAAGATTGACTGAAGCGAAGAGACGGTTGCAAAGAGAGCAAGTTGTGAGCAGCCTCCCCCCTTCTCCCCCCCGCCCCCCTCTCCCCCCTCTCCCCCTCCTTTTAAATAAGAAAGCTGCCGAACGATTCTCTAAGTAGTACTGATATTAACTATGTCCTTCCTGTTATTTCAAGCCGTACAAGATGGCATCAATAGGCTTTGAAGCGAAATTTGGAATGATAGCTTCACTAAGGGAAGTCGGCTACTGCAAGTGAACAATGGGTGAAAGCAGCAATCTCATATGTCCACTTCCTTTAAGAATGCAGTTGCATAAAAATACAAATCAAGTAGGGTGTGAATGTATCCTCTTCACGTCGATCTTCGTTCCTGCTAGTTGAATTCACTTTCTACATAACCTGAAGCTTCTCGATCATATAGCGATATGTGAGCGTTCATCCATTCCGTTACATGAGCAATCTCATCTCGATGAGGCGCAATACTACATCGCGATTGTCACCTATGACTCATGCTACCCGTTTATCGATGGTCTTTACAATGCACCGGTCGATAAGCCAAGAGGTGAATAACGAATGACTATTGAATAATATCACAAAGAGCTGAATGCATTCGATTGACTTCTAAATAAAGTAGTAAATAAAGCGATACTGCTCCTTCTTGACTTATCTACCACAAGGCAAAACCCCATCGATAAGAGATAGCGCAGATACGGCTGCAGCTAACAAATATAAAAGCATAAATTCACGACAGGAGTTTTGATGATGCAAGCTAATGACAAGCTGTTTATCTCATGTTTCAATTCATGCTTGAATGCAATGAAATGAATAAAGCTCCTCAATAGACAATTTCGGAGCGCGCTAACCGTTTCATATTCCATGCCAGTATAATCACAACAGTACTTCCTTCGTAGCTACATACGCTGATTGCCTTCCCCACAGCCGGAACAGCCTATCAGCAGAAAACTCTTACGTAGTTATTCAAGGGCTTCGTAGAGAGACAAATCTGTCCTACTTCTGTTCACTCTACAGATTGTGGAACATTCACGACTGGTTCCAGTTCCTGCTGTATGTAATATTTTAAATCCCACGATGCCATTGCGACTGAAATTTACTCGACAAATATAATGCGATTCAGCGAATGCGATTAACAGTTTTCTTATTTTATACCGTACCATGCCATACATAAACTCTGGGGTTCCGGCTCCGAACTAAGTAAGCATACTTTGATTTGCAAGGGTTGAAGTTTCTTAAAATCGAACAAGAGTTCCATGTTAACCTAATCCGGCAGATAAAACGCGTCAGTAATGTGAAAATACGTTCATAGCATAACAATAACTTCCATACTTGTAGGAAGTGAATTTCTTGTTAGGCAGCCGTCGACTCCCACTCAAAATGCTCTAGTATGAGTTGCGACAAGTGAGATATCGAAGAAAATGTATTTATTAAGAAGCTGCATTCCTTCTAGAACAGAGGGTTAATAATACCTCTCACTGACAGGTCAATGTCATAGAAAATAATATACTCAAGTATGAGGTTATAAGGCATTCAAAAAGAAATATAGGTAAAGTTTGAAGAATTGTTGCAAAGTACCTCGTATATAATAATATCGAAAACAATAAAAAACAATGCAATAATAATTCAATAAAGAGATTAATCAAATAATATGAGCAATATATGATTAACAATAGGAGTGTGGACCTGCTCGCCTGGCCAGCAGGGTGGCGCCACTCATTGGTTACAACAATGCAAAACCACGGGCCTCAGTACCCTAGTGGAAGCGCACTGTGACCGGCAGCGTCATCGACGTTCGATAGTCCGGTCAATCAAGTGATCAAGTGAATAGGAGTATGAGCAACTATTAGATCAAACATCACTAATGTGATATCGCTCATGCTTTTAAGTGAGAACAAATACAACAAAGTAAAAATGCTCGAAAGGACTCTCACCTTAGCTCAGTTTATTATCTGCCGATTCATCCACACTCTCAACGGAAATTAGCATCGACATAGCAAAGCGAAACGTTCAAATAGCAATTGATATCATGATATAAGCCATTAAACGTCATATAAGCATTATATAAGCTTATTGATGAAGCATTACGTCAGTTATTAAGCTAACAAGTGAAATTCAAGACATTTCAGAGAACAAAATATTGCAATAATCTGAGAATATATTGAAAACGGGAAATAAAAAGAGACTCGAGGATATTATCAAATCAGCGCAACAACTCTAAACAATACTATCCGCTCGGATTACAATGATACCCATATATCGTTGATAACAACAATTAATGATAATATTCACTGACAGTGATAAAAGCCAATGATAACAACAGAAGAGGTTTGGCCATCAAAATGCCCAAAATCGGGGATATATCAAGTCATAGTCACGGCTTAAAAGCGATAATAAGAGTATCAATTATGGGATGCATAATTTACGTCAACATTCTCATAAAACCGTTGAATCTCTTTCCTCTCTTTCTCCTTGCTGCTATCGAAACGTCGGCACCATGAGAATATGACTACCTCCGACCTAGTTTAGCAAACCTGTCTCCAGCTCTAGATGTTTCTACGTTTCACTTCTTTCTAGTAAATCACCACGGGAGAAATCAAGCATTTGAAAAAATCCGCAAACCACGCCGTCGCGTATCTCTAAGAAATCATAAATCCTTTCCTGATCTCACCTCGCCTTCCTGTCATAACCCCCCTCCCCGCCTCCCTCCAATTGATTACCTAATGAAATATCGGAGGAAAATTACGTAAAATTCTTGTGATAAATGAAGAAGGTAGTGCCGGATTCAAGTGACAACAAAAAGGGTCCATAACGAGTAAAAGCATCGCTCAACTGAAGAGAAAAACATCTAAGAACAACAATAAGTAATAATGAACACAATAAATCATATCCGGAACGAGCGTACGCCATATCCTAGATAAGTACGAATAAACAGATCGGATTCAGCGACGCTTCATAATCAAATATGCCAACAGCGCTACACCGATCGAAAACGCACTGAAAATTATCTTATATAAGAAGTTATCCCATTACAACTCCATCATCTTTCATTACCCTCTCTCTCTCGTTCTATTCAAAAACTGCAAATTTGCAAGTTCCATAAGTTGAGGTGCCGTCTTATTGGAAGGACGTCCTTCTAGTGAGAAGCACATTCACTTTGCATTGCTTGTTACAGGTCTGGACAATGGTGAAATGAAGGCAAGGGAAGCGATTTATACCATTTCCGCCAAAAAACAATGCAATTGGCTTGTATCTATTTTCCGAGTAGGAAATAAACCTATGGGTGCTTCTACTACGTGCTATTTTCTCTAAGATTCACTATTCTATAGCTCAGCACTACATCAGTTGAAGTGCTCCCTCCCTCGGATTGTGCTCCATGGTCGCTTACGTCCTTCCTTTCGTCATTAACATTCCTCTCCTCCCCCNCAAGGATACCGTATGCTGCTGCTGTACAAAGTCCAACGGTTAGGATGCTACCCATCAAGGAAATCAGGAAGAATGCAAACAACTAATGAGCCCAATCTGAAGGCGAAAATACATCAAGTAATATAGCGACACATCAAACAAGTGAGGTTGCCACCTTTGTGGATACAAAGCGTCAATCTCTATAAATGTTCTGACGCTGACTCAAATAAAAATTTCTCACTACACTAGTTTCTAACTACTATTAGGTGCAATTGCGGAATTCGGTACTGCCAAATATAAACTCATGCAGAATAATTCAGGCTTTAGCGACAGTCATAACCCAATGTGTCACTGAAAGAAAAACTAAAATCAATTTGAGTCCCCCTTTCCTCCCCTTTCAACATCCACCTAGCTTCAGACATAAAACCATTGCAAGCATAACTTTACCATCTTCGCCATCTCTTTTGGATTCTATACCAAAAGGTGCGAGTTTTTGAAGCAAAATAACGACTAAAAAGCCGAAAATTTTCAAGCAATTTCCCATCCTTGCTCTTATTACTCTCCCAATCTCCAAAAAGCTAGACAACAATCCTCGTACGCTAATAAAACTGAGCTAGACAACAATCCTCGTACGCTAATAAAACTGCTCACCTCAAATCCCTTACAACTAGGACTGATCTCATGTGCGTCAGCACTATCAAGCCACATCAAAAATACTCACCTTAATGAAATAGCGTCAAAGAAGCGAACAACATTTGCGCCTACAAATCGACTTTCACTTTCCTCGCAATAGAATCCACGTTCATAAGCATTGCCAGCATTCCATAGTAGAACAGCTCTACTAAGTGGTATCACTCGATATGTGCGATGCAAACAAAAATATTTATAGACAGTAGCGAATCTGAAAGAGCGCATCAATAACGTGAACCGGAAGTACTAAACAACCGGAAATAAAATGCTAAATGCCTTTGATGTTTCCGATGAATCCTATTGAAATTTTCGGAAAAAATCTGCCAAATTTCGAAATCGCTTAATTTTAGAGAAAATTTTTTCCTCATGAAGTTCAACGGCTCTATAGGATTCTTTGAAAGCATCAACGATTCCCGAATGAGTGAAGCCTCTCAATCTCACTGACAGTGTAAGCATACCAGCGCCAATAGCGAATAAAACAGTGGTTTAATGTACCACGCCGCTTGTATCTCCGTTATTATCAAAGAGATGAAGTGAATGAAATGAAGTGAACTTCTATGTAAATTTATTTACACCTTTAATTACAACTCAAAAAAGTCACAAACTCGAAAATTCCAAAAGGTCAAACTCAAGCTTCAGGCAAAAAATTTGGAACGGTCAAGCTCAAGCTCTGAAAAATTTAAAGGTCAGACTCATGCTTTGAAAAGCTTTCTAGCAAAGCACTTACGAAAACTTCCCATAGCATGCGACTTCGAAACGGCGACCTCCATTGACAATACGAATATCACAAAAAGTTTTGCCAAATTTGCTAACAATTTCCGAATACAACAATCTAAAAGAAAAAAATATTGGAAAATTTATATCGCAATGGAACTAAAATCGAGGAAAAGAAATAGAATCAGAATACTCAGCCAAGTGGAGGGAACCCCGGCGAACTATGGAAAATGAATACAAAAACCACGACATTTCATCTAATTATTCTGCATGTAACTACACGATATTTTCTAACAACTTCTCCACCAAACAATAGCCGTGAGCCATAATTTACTGAATAAATATTCACCACATCATTCTTCTCATTTGTAAGAATCAAATTCCTGCTTAGGCTTATGCACGACCACAAATCATCATGACATCCTGAACTACCAAAAATCATCACGACAATCTAACCGAAGGTTAATATCCGTTCATGTGCATGTGAGAGCGGTTCATTGCCAAAAGCAAAATATAGGCAAACATTCGTGGGAACACCACGATTCTAGAAAAATGTCGGGAAAAACACAGAGGACTAGAACGCCAGGAACTCTCTAACGACTCTGTAAGATGGAAATTGTAAAGGAAAAGAGGAATTGCTTATTTGGATATGCAAATGTTTACTCAGTACGAGCGCAGGCAACTCATTATGGGGCTGGATGTCTCAAGTAAGGGACTATCGAGGCGAGAAGTAGTCTATACACAAGTAAAGAAAAAAAAACGAAATTTCCTTTGACTCCCT
>JAARMF010002895.1:0-23703 GCA_022844705.1 Toxascaris leonina
GTGCAACACAGCTGGTCGAAACGAACTGAAATTTGACGCTCATCAATCCCCACCCGCCATATTCAAGTCAGTCAGCGTTGCGTGCTGCCTACATTGAAGCACATACAGTTTGTCACAGTCGACTGCCAGCCTTTCTACAGCATGCGTCTGCTTCTTTTAGCTTTCATGAGGTGCTGGAAGAAATGTTTGCGGCATCGAAATCATAGTGGTCGTTATCTCATTGCTTCTACAACACCATCTTTCGTCAGTTTTCATCAAATTGCGATGAATCTCCGAGGCGAAGTTAGGCTACGCTCCGCTGCTTGATACGTAGAAATTACGAAATTGGCACTAAGTTGCTGTTCTTCATCAAGCGAAGCGTCAAACCTATAGGTGTACGTTACAATTAGGTTTATAGAATTGCATCTAAGAGTTATTGTAGAAAATGACATTTATATGACAACAAACACGCAAAATTTGGACAGTGGCATGGATATAAGCGAAAGCAACAACGATTGGAAACAACGGCGCTAGTCATCGAAGACGCCCACCAGGAACCCTTCGCAAATCACGGTGTCCATGTTGAGGCAGCTAAGGATATATTCCACTTGCAGCTCGTTGTTATGCGTAAATACTAGCCGCTTCTTTCACTTCGGAGATAAGCACGATGCTTTTTTGCTCCGAATGAGCCCTCCTGTTTTTGGAGTCATCGATGCTGTGCCACGGCTTGTTAAGCATGGATCCGACAGAACTGCTAACTATCTTTACGAATTCAGGCAGCATTGCGGCCATTATCTGCTATGCTAACCTGTAGGTGTCTTATTTTGCCTATCATTAGAGATTCTTGGACAAAAATTTCGACAGCATCTCAGAGGAAACGACGGAGTCAAATCGGCATTGGCGGAATTTTTTTAACAAATATGTTAAAGTGTGCTTTTCAGTGATTTGAAAGCGTTGAAGAATAGATGTCAGAACTGAACTGATATTGAAGGATATTATAATAATATTCCATAAATTGTTCTCCTGTGATTACAGCAGATAGGCGTTTACGAAAACTTTTAAGACCTTGACTCTATGAGGTTCTGCTTCGTTAGCATAATAAGCAAGAGACGAGCGGGAGAGGAAAAGGATAACGAGACCACACTCTCCGCACGACTGCAAAGATATGTTGCCATGTGTTTGGGCATACAATGGCAACAACTGAACTAAACCACAGAAGGAAGTACAGACCACGTTGTTCAGCTGAGACCTTAAAGGTGGTTGTGGAAGTGTGGGATACCGGGAGAGGAAGCGAACACTCCAAATGCTTTAAGGACTACAAAGTGCTGTCGAATTTCCAGTGGCAATGTGCTGCTTGCATCGCTTAAGACAGTTAACATACTCCTAATAATAACACAAGTGTGACTTATAAAAAACGGAAAAGGCATTAAGCCGGATAAGAAATCACTTTGAGAGAGCATTCAGATTGTCCGTTTGGACGGAACGGTCATTGTATATTACGAATTAGAAGTCGATCGTATTTGGCGTGGCACTGCTTAATATTTTAACTATTCGTCTATTGTATGGCGTCCATCTTAGCGTTCTCTCAGCTTCCATATCCCTCTATGGCGCCGGACTGTTTGTGCGAAATACCCACTTGCAAATTTTTTCAGCTGAGAATAGGTAATGTGCATAAAACGGGCCCTGGGATTCCGTGGCTCGGAGGCCCTTGCGACCACGGAAGCTGAACGTCCGTGGTGAGAGTTGGCCATTACATTTCTGGCCACGCCGACCGGTGTGGCGGTGTCAAGTCGGGGTTGGCCAAAAGCGTGATTGCTGAGTTTGGGAACATGGCTTGCTCTTCTTTCACTCTTCATAAGTCGGTTGCCATGTGGTCAGGGACGTTTGTTTCACTCAGCAGATGCAGCGAACAACTGGTCCCTACTTTTATTGCACAAGTTCAGGTTTCTGTTGAATTCCTTGAGATGCCGTTCTTCATTGTCGGCATAGGAAGCAGATGCGAGAGGGAGGGGAAGGTGGTAGGCTGAGTGTCACGGGAAGCCCAGCTCGGTGCAATCGAACACGTGATTCTTATGCGTTGTGGGTCATCGTTGTTCCCTTCACGAACCAACAGTTGCTTCGCACTACTATGATGCCTTATTAGTACAACATATAAAATTAGATCCTGAGTGATCGGCGGTGAAGGGAAGGAATGAAGCAGCATTTCGCTTGCTTAGTTAATAATAATATTAAAAGTGTTTATCTACAAGAAGTAAGGCGCGAAGATTGAAGTGCAAATGGTGAGATGCATGTTGAATGCAGAAGCAAACAAAGATACAAAACTCAGGGAACATAAAAGTGAGTGAAGGAGCAGCAAAACAGTTTTAAAAAAGGAAAAAAGACAACGGGGAAATCAACAGGAATTTGCTCAGGGGTCTCGGAAATTGCAACTTAATTGTAAATGGGTGAGGCGAAGCTGTTTGGCGCTAGCTGGGAGAGGGTGATTGTATGGCAATCTTCCTATGGGAACAGCAAAGTGTCGATGCACGCACTACCTTGGCAGGAAATGCGTTCTAACAGTTAATGAAATGATATGGAAAAATTTTTAACAAGGACTATTCGTATATTGATTTCGTGATTGGAGGTTGCGTCCGCGTTCTTCGCGTTAAAAAACATGTTTCTGCACAACGTCAACTGGTTTCTGCACAACGTCAACTGGTAACTGAGGGAAAAGCGAAAAAAAAGGGGATTATGAAGTCAATCAAAAATTTAACCACTTGTTTAGGTAACTGCATCTGAATGGTGTCGTGAAATATTCGCTGAGAAATCGTGAAATAGAGTTAGGATTTTCTCAGGAAAAATAATTTTGCTGCGAATGAGTTCGTAGCACTAGGCTATAAGCGATTACTTCGTGCTATGGCCTAATTACAATGAGAGCAGCTTGTTTACCGATTTGGCAGCGGTGTTTTCCGATCCGCACTGCTTCTCGTTTATTGGCTGAGTTTCACGTTTATAGTTGACAATGAGGGTAAATCACTGTGATCTGGGTACGGCTTGCTGGAGGAATTTACATGGCGTCTGAATCCTAGTGAGGGCGAGAAAGCTTGTTGTTTTTGTGCCAAAAATTTCTTGGCCGTAAATTCTTTGTCTGTAAGGGTAATTATGGAAGTGTGGAGTCGCTCCAGCTAATTTCCAATATTTTAGAGCATCAGTTAGCACATGTAATAAAGGTGCGCACCCACACTTGAATTTCTGGCTACATTTGTAGTGCTAACTGGTAGCCATAGCAACGTGTTTTGCATTACACTCTTGGCAAAACATTGCGCAGCAAGCCGTCGTGAACATGCGCAACGTCGCAAGTGGCGTTCACAGAGCTCACCTACCCTGCTAATTTTGATTGCGTTTGCTGAAAGCGGTTTTTGAGTGGGCATCCATTTTTACTCGAAAACCCTCGGTTATGATTCTTCAAGTTTTCATGCATTGTTTTCAGCGTTTTTTTTTAAAGTTCGTTTAAAGTCCGATCGAGTCCATATTGTTTCGTCTTATAAGTCAGATTGCCACATGCTTACTTGAATTCATTAAAATCTGTTTTCTCTTCGCTAATTCTACCCGGTGGCATTGCAGCGGAATGAGTATAATCCTTACAGTGCATTAAAGGGTTCGATATCGTAACGGCTTAGGGCTGTAGCTAAGCCAGTATTGTTTCATTAGCCCATGAGAGTGCAGTGTTGCTGTTTTCGATTTACCGGTTTTTTTTTTTTTTTTTTGAACAACCGATGGCTCCGATGGGGAATATGAAATTTTGCAATATAAGAAAGGAGAATGAGGTGAAAAGATGCCCAGCATGAAAGAATCACCGTTTTGTACAAGCCCGTACTACTTCGTGATGTTGCAGTTCAAGTTCGCGTTATGCGAGTTCGGTATCTTTGCAAATTCCCGCAACTGGACGGACGGGATAGATGTGAGTGCTGGAATATGGTGCTGACAGAGTGTTTCAGATCTATATCTGCTGAATGCTATATAGCTAGGCAACTTGCAGAAACGCATTGTACATGGCTTCTGCACTCAAAGAGGTGCTCGGTGCACACAACGGACTGCTGTTCAAAGAAGAGGCACTCAGTCCAGTATTCTGTAAGCCGAAACTGATTCCGCTTAAATCGGTTACACTTGAGAAATTAGAACAAATGCAACGCGATTCGATGGCAAAAATGTTGCAACTCGAACAGAAACTCAAAGAAGACACCACACTGGTTGGCGTTCCATCGATGGCTTTGATTATGGGGGAGGGATTCTACTTTTAAGAGCTTTACACCATTCACCGAGTAGCTTGATGAGTTGTTGGATAGCAGTGGCCTTCTTTGCGATTCCTCTTCAACATAAAAGGGACGTCGAAGCTTTAAGTGACCCACCCTTTTCTGGGGGCCTTTTTCTGCGCAAAGACCTGCAGGGAACATTAGCGTATGGAGGTGTGGAGTGTTTGTTGTAAAGGTGACGAACATGAAATACTACACAGGACGCTTTGGACCTGTTCGTTGCTTGGAAAAAGTTATTTTGGTTTAGCAGTTTGTTCTTTTGTCGTCCAACTTTCCCATGTTCATTTCCTCAACGCACTAAAATCATCGTTGTGCTGTTTCTTAAAACCAGTAGGACCGCAGAGATCGTAGTACATTACGGGACGATCACGAATCACTGCTAATGCGACGGATCACTCGGGCTTATTACTTGAGCAAAGAGGATTCAGACGTCTAGTGTGCACTTAAGGCAAGTGGGTTTTGTCTAGTCGTCCTCTGAATTTCGCGAAGAACTGTTTTATGGGCACGGCAGGGCAAGAGCACGTTGGAAGCAGAATTTCATGCTGGTGGTCTTCATGCGCAGAAGTTTTAGCTGTTGAAGGGGCACAGAAAATATTCACCACAAACGGTTCAATTCTTGTACCCGTTTGCTCATATTAAGGTCAGTTGCAGCAGCATCATAATAGCCTTCTATGCTCAATATCATCTCGAACTTATCTCCATCCCCCTTCCTCCACGGCGTTCCGTTCTGTTTGTATTAGTCAGGTAACAACTTTCTATCTTGGCAGGTGATCTGCTTATGTAAAGCCATAGTTTCGATGTATCGAGAAGGATGTTTTTTTATTCCTTGCAAATTCGTGCCGTTCGGTGAAGCTGTTGGCGTTTAAGGATCGTAAGTTTATAAGGCATACTGACTTCACCACTTTTCTGATGTTGCTTTTGTTTTGTCGTGCAGACAGGATGGGTTGACTGGGGTTACTATTGGATACTAGTGGATTCTCTTCTCTTATTATTTTGAAGTGGTATTCCACGTAGTGGGCGTCCAGTTATTCTTTATCATATCAATCAAATTTATTTTTGTGTGCTTTATTCAAGTTCGAATCCGGCTGCGATGAGTGTGAAGACACTTCCTGCGGAAGGTTATCAGAATGCTCAGGGGAGCAAGTTTTTTCTCGAAACGTATCGTCATCGAAGCTTGTGACTAGGTCTCAGCGGCCATTGATGAAACGCCTTGTTTGTTTACTGAGGTGATGCTGAAGTTGAAGCACGTACCGCGTAATCTGTGTTTTAGTCACCTGCTTTTTTAAGTCATAGCTTAGAGACCTCATCTTGCTCTCCTGGAACTTCAACTACGACAAGACTTCAATGCTCAGCTTACCACGTTTATGATCCGCCTAGGTCGCTGATAAACTTGTGCAGCGAAACGAGATCGATCTGTGATGCGTTAATGTGCTTCAATTCTCAGAGCCTTCCCTGAGACAAGCACGTGCAATTCTTTACTAAATTTCAATAGACCCAATTTGTTAATGGTGCATAAATCACGGAATAAGCTTGAGAGCCACCACAGTTGATCCAGACTCGAGCAAATTTCCCCCATAGTTAATGTCAACAACGGATACTCGATAACACTGCACACGAGGCTACTATGCACAAATTTTGCGTGTTTCGTATTCATCTCGCTCACTTATGACACTTTTTATGAAAGTAGGAGTCATATGCTTGCGCATTTAAGAAAGTGTTCATAGATTTGGGCATATTTTTGGTTCGTGACACGCTCACATGCACAACGAGATATGATTTTTGCGGTTTCTGGATTTCTTTTTGTTGGTTTTTGCATATTACAGGTGTTTTGGTGGCCGATATTATATTGGCAATCAGTAGTACTAAAAGGAGGAAATTTGCAGGGGAAAGCAAACGCTTCAAAAGAGAGATTAGAAGGAGCCGAACAAACGACAGACATATGGACGGCCGACGACAACGAGGCTGAGAACTCATAGAGCTTAGCATTCTCTCTTCTTTACATCACTGATACCGTTAAAGTCAAGCGCTGACATTTCGCACCTATCATATACTCAACCTCCTGCCCCACTCCCTTGTCCCCTCTTATCCACGGGAATTTTCTCAGTTGTCCTGACGCCGGCAGTCAATTGTTCCCACAGTAGAGCAGATACCATGTTAGGTAAACTGACCAATGAATGTTTTCATATCATAATGGATATAACTAGACGATCATTGGCGGATGAATCCTAAATCCTAAATCGTAAAGTCCATCCTCTAAATCATATTGCCCGTTCTCCTTGAAAATCATTTACAAGAGTTCTATGATCCCGTAGACCGTAAAGTTTAGAAATACCTACCGCCAGTTACCAACAAACCTGTGTGACGGCAAATCACATTTGAACTTTATTGGACGATAAGAGTTCACATTCAACTCATGGTAGGATTTCTACTGTACGAAAATCTGTGTCGCGACTAGTCGCCGGAAATGAAAAATTAAGGAAAGAGAAAATAAATAGCGCAAAATATCATTCATAGTGCCAAATGTAGAGAAAGTGCAAAAAGGGTTACTTGAATGACTATCCGGAGGCTTCATGATTGACAGCTACAAAAAAGGGTTACCAAAAGATGTGTTGAGAAGCAGCGTCTTCAAGGAGGAATGCGCCGGAAACATGGCGCATCTCCATTTACGAAGGAATATCGCCAGTCAAAATAAAAGGGATTTGCTGATGTCCAAAAAAAGGGAACTTTATATTGTGTTGCTGTTCACAGAAAGGTACATAAGCCGATACGAGGGCTCACTCAATACACCACTTTTTGTGATATCTCTAGTGTAGATGTCAGCTCCACCGACTTATTTTTCTTCAGCGGTAAAATCATTTCAGGGATGTGAGCATTTGTTCATATTGCTGGTAACGTCTATTTCCTCATTTTTTATTGTTTGTCATCCTGTGCATGTTGTGTCTTTTGCGGTGGGGACAAGAATGTAGGAAGAGATTATGGATTGAGATTGGCAAGATGTTTGTTTGCACGAAGGGTGGCTAATTAGTCGAATTCCCGTTCGGATAATTATTTCTTGAATGAGAGTGCTTTCTGGACTGAGACAAGCAAAATTTATGAGACAAAAGTTACGTTCTAAATTATATAACGTGATAATAAAAAAGGGTTTTTTTACTCCCATGAAATCCCAAGTTTGAGAAGCGTCATTGGAATAGCATTATCGGGCATAGATGGACCGCTATATGGAAACATGACGAGGTATTTTTCCCACCGTATGCCCGGCGCTTGTAGGGCTCCACTTTTGTCAGATGCTACCCCTCTTTTTGCCTAGAGTTGTTGTTTGGCGTTTTTCCTTTTTCTCTTTTGTTCATCTGTGTAGTAGCAGATTGAATTAAACACAGTCGCTCTTTTTAAATCAGATCGATCATCTCGTGAAAGTGCAAATAAGAGAATTTATTTCAAAATCTAAAATCTTTTTACCTATGACAGTTCCATTACCTGCCCATCACGAATCTTCAGTTGCCCGCGTGTGATAAGCGAAGGCGAGCAAATCGAGCTGAAAGTGCGTTGGAACGTTGTCGTTACCAAAAACTGCTATCACCAAGGCCACAGTAATGACTTTTTGTAACTATTTAGATGGAACAAAACGAGCTGGAAATTTTGAACCCTTCCAGTTACTAGACAATTAATGATGCCGTTTGGCTACAGCACTTGGTAATATGCGCTTTGGTAGTCAATCTTTGAGAGGACGTCACATCTTACGTAAAGTCGGTTGTACGTTGTGATGCGTTTGCTTACTCGTTGGATTTTGTTGTTGGATGTCAGTTCTGGTGCGTCATTATACTTTATTATTTACTTTGTACGCGCGATATGTTAAATAAAGGTTTCATTAGCCAAGTTTGAGTTATGGCACACGGTATCAATGGAGACAGCTGCGATACTTTCCGTGGATGCACAAACCTTGCCGGCACAGATACGAGTGTGGTTCGTAAAGTCGAGTGGTACAGAGCGCGTAAAGCAACCTTTCCCAAATAGGCCGAGCGGCAGTGGTAGCAGAGTTGGCAGGGATTGCAACAGCAATCGCAACGGCAGCAGCGGTGGCAACAGCAACAGCAGCAAGTCTCAAGGAGCCAGCCCTCAACGGCATCTGGAACCGGCCACTCCATCCACCAAGTGCGACTGAACAGGAGGCGCGGAAACAGAAGTGTTGGCTGTTGGGTGAAAATAATCGGAGACCCCACCGGGAAGGCGAACGGTTTTTCGTACCAGTTTGATTTTATTTTTGTTTTGACCTTTAGATATCCATTATGTTTGCTGATCTTCTTCTCGGCGAGATCTTCACATCCTGACCAAACTTTCATGAAGAAGGATGTAATAAAAAATGGAGCGAATTCAAATTCGTTTTATCCTGAAAATCATGAATGATTCGAATAATGTGAAATTTGCAGGCAGATGTGCCGCGCACTCGTTGGTCGTTCGACGCATCCGAAGCTTGGCATAGATTTATCTGCATTAACTTATTAGCATGCGGTATTTTTTCGTTGGTAGAACTGTACTCATCCAATAAACGGAACATCTTTTCGGACTAATTGTTTGGAAAAAATCGTGAGAAACACTCGTTAAATGCAAGTCAGGACTTTTCTCACGTATTTTTATTATCCAAAGCACGTCTCTTCATTGTAACATTGACTTTTATGAAATAAATTCCATTGTTAATACTCATAAAGTTGGAGGCGAACCGGCCACTTTCACTAAACCGGTCAGTTTCGTGCTAAAACGCCTCTTATCAAAACGACGGGGCTTCCATTCTTTCAAACCCGTCCAATTCATGTCTGTAGGTAGTGCTAGGGTCTGAACCGAACTGGAGTGTTGCTGCTCAAAATTGTGGAACCAGACCTTGAAAATGAGTAAGAGAGATAAGCCCATATCGTGAAAATGAATGAGAGGAGAGGATGATGCCTCGGACAGTGTCATTTGAAGCGGTTGCGGTGTTATTGAAACATGGCACTCAGTAGCGTTCTCATTCGAGCGACAACACTGCCATCGAGGATCACATGAGATGGCTTTTGTCGCATGACACAGGGTTATCACCTATATCCATATATTCATCCACTAAACCAGATATTAGCTTTAAGCCATCTATGGCCGACTGTGAAATGAAATCAACTAGAACTACTGCGGTATATGAAAAGATTGAGCAAATGGTCATTTATCACTAAAACACGCACAGTGCATTATAATTAATATTTTATCGCGTCAGCCACCCTTAGAAGCGACTCTACGGTGTAGAGACCACGTCGGGTTGGGAAAGAGTAGGTGTCGTCCGTAATACTTTACCCTCGATGAAGTGTTGATCGACAATATAAAAACTTCTCAACATTACTAGCACAAAGTTTTATTCGGTAGATAATTTCGTCAAACCAGGTGAACAAAATGGAAGCATGAATCAGCAAACCTCGTCAACCCAAATGAATCTCGTAGTACAGCGTATTTCATGGCAACATTAAATTCGGTTTTTTGAATCGCTTTTTCTGAAAATTTCATACGAACACAGAAAAAACCAGCTGTTTCTGCAAATATGACCCCTGCGGCTATTTCCGAGCAGAATCAATGTGACGTTCAAAAAGCACCAATCAATGCGTGTTTCAGTCGCGCCCATCAGGTCAGCCATTCTCATAAACTGAGATCGGATAATAAGGCAGGCGTGATTCGGTTTCCCCATCCTTCAATACCTGTAGCTATGTAGCTGTTGTTACCGTCCTAAATATTTCCACCACTTTTTGTCCGGGTTGAAATTAAACGTGATATTCAGCACTAATGCCCATTAGGCCTCAAATTACGGTCTTGCGACGATGCAACATTCAATCACGAGGCCTGAAAGCTTGCCCCGCACGGTCTCACTTTAGGAAAACATCATCTTGGCACCTCAACGCCGAAAACGAGTAGCGAAATTTGATGACAAGACTCGAGCACTTCTGTCTCAGACGGCGCTGATGAATCATAAATTCCTCCCCATAACTTAGCGTTGTGAAATGAAGTTTGCATTCGATGTGAACAATTGCTCGATCACTTAGGGGCAAAGATCAGGAACGTTCCCTTCGATAAGTTTTTAGAAAAGCAGGGCATTCCATATCTCCATAGCGTAAGTCTCTACTTGCAAAGCGTTGTGGCGATAAAAACGCTTCTTTTTTTTGCTTGCGTTGTTCCAATGTACTATTTACACAAATTGCTGAAAATCAACATGTCAGGCCCTTGTGTACGTATTTGGATTTGCGTTCACCTATAAGTCCATCCTCCTCAATTTGCCGACCACAACAGCTTCGAGATGAAACTTAGTGGACTTAGTTTACATCTGAGAATGACTTCCTGAAAAAATCCTGTTTCGCTTTTACTCTTCACCTTCGCTGCGAGGCAGTGACAGATGAATGTGGCATGTAGTTTGCATGCACAATGAACCGCGCGATCGCTAGAGTCGAAACGAAATGGTGCTCTTGCTGATAGGGATTTGCACAACTGAAGGCTCTTGGGGGAAATTAAAATGGAAAGGTACATGTGAGGGCAGCACCTCTGATATGCCTTCCCACTTGTTTAGGCACACTTCAATTAATCTGATTTAGTTCCCCGATACCTCGAGACATAAAAACATGCAGTAAAGGAGAACGAGGAACCGGATGTGTAGGACTACATTAAAGCAAACTTCACTTTACAACTCATCGCGTCATTTGAAAAGTGCTATTGCTATTCGTTCAAATTAACCGATTTCGCCAAAAAATCAATTCGAAGGTAACACCGCCGATGAAAACGCACACCTTTTTTCTCGACAGTGTTGAACAAGTCTACAGCGCTGACTTCGGAAGTTCAATCTATTTTTTCCCGTTTTACCAGGTTTTTCAAAAGGGTTTACGAGAAGCTTTAAATCCGTTCATTCACTATGGATTTTTTTTGAAAATTAAGCAAAAATGGGAAATTTCTAAGTGGAATATGGTGATGATGGGTGTCTGAAGATATTTCCCGCAACTCAATTCTTGGAAGAATTTGCTACTGACCTTTACAATTATTAGTGAGAACAAGAGTGAATATAAGACAGTATCCTATATTTACGATGACACATAGTCCGTTCTGTCTGCTAAACTGAAAGTACAAAAGAGATCGGTGCGCTCAAACATACGCTAGCTTCAAAATGTGCTCCTATAAGAATTTGCGAGAAAAAAACAACAAGAAACAAGTAAGACTCGACAGTTTCCCTTCCCCTCCCCTCCCGTAAAAACAACACTAAAAAATGAAAGAAGCAAAGTAACAACAAAAGTAACGAAATTATGGTCGTGGAGGAGTGATCGGATAAGATTTCGGGATTGACTTCCACTCTTTTTCGGTTCTCTTATGGATCATTTGGCGTGTAAAATGACCAAGCTTCTGATTGTCCCTCAGATCCCTCACCGCTTGCCTGAAAGCATTTCGCAATATCGCTTCTTCGCCGGCAATAAATAGTTCAAAGTAGAAAAGCATATCAGGCAGTTGCAAAGACAAGAGCTCTTTCTGACAATCACCTGCCACACCAAGTACCTTTTTGCACGGATATTTAGTGCACGAAAACCTAATCTGGCATTAGACTTTCTTTCCCAATCGTTGTAGTGTAGTCGCCCAAAGCAATATAAACCGACCATCGCCGATTTCTGCCTCATGCAACAATAATAATTGATCATGCTTTTACCTCTCAATTAAACCAACCTCAAACCCCAAGTATCTCATGAATAGGCGCGACAGCTGACTTGGTAATTCAACATATTCCGGTGCACTACTCGAAGCGACATTCTGATCCGTAAGGAGGAAGAGAGGGAAAGAAACAGCTCAAACAACGACATCGATGAAGTCATGACTGCGAAAAAGCCAGGCGAGCGCGATCGAATCAAGCAACAACGCAGGATTTCTCAAAAATCAAAGAGGAATATTGACACTGTTGGTACTGATTTAAGTTTCATCCAGATGCCTTTTTTCTGTTCCCATCTGAAAGCATGGGATGGGCAAAGAGTCATCATAGACACAGAAATTTTATGTGGCTCGGCAAGTAAACCACTCTTTCACTTCACTAGGAAAACAATTCCGAAATAAAACCAAGAAAAACACGCTTGTACTTTCAATGAACAATTAAAGATACAAATTTGGAAAAGAACGAAACTCTATCAGTAACAATGATTGAGTTGGAAATTGACACAGAGATGGAAGGAAGATAAGAAACCGTTCGGTGGGAGGTTTGAGTATCTCTTCGAGATTGCACTCGAACGGCGGGGTTGTCATTTCCAACTCAGAGACCATCTCCACATGCACCATATCCAAGTCGTTGCGCAGTATCGAACGCGTTTCTTTTTTTGCCTCCAACGACATGTATGCTTTTATAAGGAAGAGGCTAAAAAATATGAGATGTATGGCGAAGAAATCCTTATACACGTTCAAAAAGAAAACTCTAGAAGGAAGAGCATATATTAGCATCTTCTATCCTTTTGCGATCTATGCTCATTTTCCTTCCCTCTATCAAGCATAGGGACAAAAGGAGAGAAGTGGAAAGCAAAGACAGCAGCGTGCAGCGAAGCCCCGATTTTTTCTCTATCAGCAGTTCGCTTTTTTCGCCTCTCTCTTCTTATTAAAGACATATAAACGTTGTCCTGTTCGAACCCCATAAGCCTACACTTGATTTCCCTTTCCCTCTCCGTAATTTTTTTTTCTACTGTAACTCACAAACTGTTATATAAACTGATTTGAAATATTTCTGCTGTAATTCACAGGACTAAGCTGGCAACTAGAAGATATGACTGTGGTGTGCAATGATATCAGCCATTTCTCTTTTACTATCAACGGTAACATTTAAGATGTGCTGTTTCACACAGATTATGAAGAAACTCGCCTGATTTCAATTCCATTTACTCTGCAATATTTATATACGACGTTATTTTCTCACTACCCCCACTCCCCATCCAATTCACCACTTCTTGACTATTCAACTGCCAGCTGCTTCCGAGGTCCAGCTATCATTGGAATTGATTGACGCTGCTCGTTCAAACAATTATCTATGAACGAGACTGCCAATCCAAGTAGTCTCAATAAAATGCTTGCGCAGTATCAATAAAAATATGTTTTTGAATGAAGCAGCACGCGAACGTGGGTAGGAATTGCCAATTAAAACCCCCAAATTGTTAAGGACAAATTAATTCGAAAAAAGATTTACTGAAGCAAGTTATTTGTTACTTCGGCATATGATACAGCATTGTGATAACACAACATACTACGTTTAGAGTGGCTCAACATAATGTGTAGCACACTACCTACCGTATAAATGCAACACGTGACTGCTTGATGTAATGCTACAGTGCTGAAATTTTATCCTATTCTGCGCCTCTACACTATCTTTGTGGTCTTGATTGCAGCTTCCGAAGGAAGGAGGATAAGGGCTAATATACTATCTTCTACTATCTTGTAGACTTTACTATCTCTATCTTGTACTACCTTGTAGTCTTTTACAGATTCTACTGCTTCGTTTCCCTCATGTGAGGTGAAGATATTCATGACCCGATCAAAGACTTCTTATTACGTCTCATACTTCGTATGTGAAGCATAACAGGACATTTTCAGAGATAAAGAAGAGAAACGAAGAAGTAGGAAGGGGAGGAAGTGGATGAATTTGCAGTCCCGCGCCGCCAAAAAACACTGTGTAATAGATGAGGAAATGAGAGATGAGATGGGAGAAAAAGACACATCCACATCAATTTCGTGTTAATTACTGTAAATTACGTCACTTGTTGGTCTGTTATAAAATATATGGGTTTCAAGAGGCGATTTAGGGAGAAATAAAATTGAACAAACTTAGATGTATAAATAGATTCTTTGGTCTGTTTGCTGATACGCTTGTAGGGAAGATCCTTATAGCCAAGGCTCTCCATTTTTTCGATAATCGCACCATGTCTCAACAGTGTGGTGGCCGCCCGATGAAGCACTTTGTACAAGTCTGTCTGAAAGACTATTTATTTAACATTTATTAAGAAATGCGGTAATTTAAGGGCACCAAATGGAATGCCCCCAAACTTTATAGCTCCACCAGAAAACGGACCTATTGAGGCGGCAAGGCATTTTTTCCACTTAGACGCCATCACGATGCGAGCCCAAGAGGCGAGTGGTACATCATAATTTATTCTGCTTGGAAATGTTTAGGATCTTCTGTGATGAGCACCAGCGCTTCATTTATAATCCAACAACTGAATAACTATACGTTGTGATGGCTTAAAGATATATGCAGGGAGTGCACCAAAAACTGAAGGACAATTGCGTCCACACTGACGTTTGTGATGCATGAGCCATAATGCTCGTAAAATATGCTAAAATCGATTAAGCTGAAAAAGTTGGGCAGATAAACACTGACATACAACAGATAGAAAACAATATTATAAGCACATACAGTCCTGAAGAAAACAGCAAAAGCTGAGGATAGTGATGGAGAGAATAGAAGAAGAAAGTGGTAGAGATCAGCATTAGTGCACAGAGGTCACTAGAAGACGACAATTCAAACACATTTCAGGAATAGTCACTAAGTCTGCTTACAATAAAAGCTTTTGACTTGCGGAAAGCGCACTCCTCCGATCAGTAAATATATGCCGCAGTACTCATTTGTCCTTTTCGCTGCTTCGTTCTAGCAAAATCTTCAAACAAACTGCCTGTAACTTCAAATGTTGGTTCATTTTTGCCAGCGTAAGGACCTACATTTGCCTTTTGGCATATCGCCTGGACTTAACGCGCCCTAACGTCTCAAACCAATCCTTCTTCCCTTCTTCATTCGTCGACCCTTCCTTGAAAACTCTTGGACCCATCCTCACTTTCTGCCATTCGTCCCGATTCAGTGCTGTTTCTCCACTTCAAAGTTTAAACACCTGTTTCAAAAAAGGCCTTCAATTTCCCATAGCTGCATTTTCTGCAATAACAAATACATCTTATAATGGATTGGGCCGAGCAGCTCCTCCTATATTTTCCATCTCTTATCATCCATTCTCTCCAGAAAACTTGCCGCAGTACCAATAACTGCAGTTAAACTATGTGAAAAGTCTTCAATTAATCAGGACTAGGCAAGAGTGTGCTGCCCAAAGTTTCCAATCCTGAGGCGAAGCTTTTCCATATTCAACAGCGCCTTCAAAGCGAACTTACCAACCTTTGAGAGCGTTCTCGTAATGAGAGTAACTTCACAGTAAGGCATTATTGTGTGCGGTTGAAGAACGTCCTCAACGGACCCAAGCAAGCGTCCGCTTCCTTTTCTACAAACATTTCCAACGATAATATGCTGCATATTTGCATATCTTCGTGCTTTGCACGATCGAAAGGCAGGGGTTCACATGAAGTAATCAAAACATTGTAGACAAGCTTTCCAGCTGCGAAAAAACTTAAAGCCTTGCGACGCTTCCTAATCATCGTTTGCACTAACACCTTATTTAGCGGCTTCTGCTCTCACCACAGACCCTCTGAAATATACACCATTCTCAGATAGTCTCAACTTGCATAATTCATTTCTTAACAAAAGATGTCTTCTCGAATGAGGGGGGGAACAAAGTGGCCACCCCTTTAGATTGTCAGTGCATTGGCGATTTTTTTTATATGAACGCTTGAGAGCACACGACTCCATCCTGAAATATGAAATACTTCGGACCTGAAGACACCCCCACGTCAACTCATCCACTCCCTGAACTAAACTGTACGTCACCAGAAAGCAGGGTTCCCCAGCTTCCCACATAATAGTTTTCAGCACAGCGCAGTTTGTCAAGCATCCCGACTTTCCGGCAGTTCTGGGATGGGGGACGGAGATGGACGCAGATTCATGTGAGGGCTGCACACAGGCACGACCAGGCTTCCCCATCCGGAAACCTCATTGCTGTTTTTCCTCTTTTCTCACAAAACTCGCAACTTGTTACTCCAGCTTTAACAGGAGAATTCAAGTTCACCAACTCACGTCGCATTCACCAGCTACTTTTCCTCCGGGAACGTGTTACCTAGAAGTGTGTAATGACCTCACACACCGTAACCTCACTTGAGAATCCAACACCACTCCTAGGATGTATTCTGAATGCTGTTTCAAGTAATTTTCTGGCACCCTGTCGGAGCTCTCCTATCCTTCTTCTGAGTCCTTCACACCACGATTTAGCGGATCAGACTGCTAAAAAGCATACTCACAGAGCAGGTACAAATAAGTATGACCTCGGAACTCATGAAGCCCTCGTCACAACGAGTACGGCAGTACCACATTAATGTGAGTGAACTTATAAAAAGAACAAAAGCTTTTACAACCAACCACTTTACAACCAATTACTTATACGACGAGAAATAAATAAAAATATATATGAAGACGATGTCATTAAGGCAAAACGCGGCCAGCAAAAACGATGACAGCAGATGCACATCTGCAAATCAAGCGGATGTCAGACCATCAAACAGTACGTGTACATGTACGCAAACGACCCACCAAAAAAATCCGCATTGCGCTACAATACACAAACTACAGGAAGAACTTTTCAATATTGCACCTTACTTATTAAAAGGTCAGGGACGGAAGCGGCTCCGGTTGTTGTCGGGAATGGGACCGGACTCTGCTCGTGACACGTCAAGTCCGTTTCTGGGTTGGTAAAGTTAAGTCCTGTCGCCGACCCGCTTCGAGACCAAGCCATCTCCATATGCTCATGGATGAAATCTTACTCGTCGAACAAGATTTTAAACTCCAAATGCAAAACACATGATCTTCGTATGGTTGAGAGCGAATCAAAAATCTTTCCACGTCTTCAAGTTCCTTACTATCTTTGCATTTTTCAGACGCAACTCGCCATCACCTAAAGATCTAAAAATGTGGTAACACAGCCGACCACCTACACAAAAATGACAGTGAAAAACGTCCACTGAATCCGTTCCTATAAACTTTCTTCACCGCCAGACCAAATATTCACCTTCTGATTGGCCTTTCATCGCCGTCACTTTTACTGTCCCCTCATCCCACCCCACCGCTTTCCACTTGACTTTTCATACTGTCTTTTCTACCAACACTTTCAAGCTAAAGAGAAATGGAACTGTCTCACTTTTCAGCGTGTTTTGTAAAAGATTAACGACCAAAAGTGAAAAATTGAAATACAAGCGAAATTGTTCAGCATCAACGAAAGACTTCGCACGAACACTGATGCAGTGCACTCAGAAAAACAACTATGGAATAAACAAGACATACAAAATTAGCGATACTCTTACCCTTACTTGCCAGCATTACGCCGAATGCGACAAACAAACGGATTCGTTGTGCAAGTTCTTTTTACGGAACTACGCTTGAGCATATTCAAAAGTCAGCTAAAGCTCCTGGCCACCGTAACTCTCGCAAATCAAAATACTAATGGAAGTTATTATCGTAAGCTTAGAAGAGGATGAATTCGTAATGAACCACGTGAACAGGGAGATTGTGGACACGAATTTACGCTCATATATACCGCATGAGGCACACCATACAGAACAAACGCATGCAGAGAAAACATACGCACATCCTTGATCCATGCTGAGAACCACATGTCACTATGTCGCCTCCTTGGATCGGCATCTGTCACCTCTGACAAAATGAGGTGGAGGTAAACCGCTCCTCATCAACCATTACATCCCCTTCTCTCTCCCCCTCCCGCATCCATATCCGTCTGCTGGAACGGCGTTCCCCTAGCGTCATTCCATTCCAGCCTTGTTTTCCCTCTACTACTTCAATATATGATCTTAAAAATGGGCAAATAATATAATTAGATCTTTGAAAAACACCTTGCGAAGGCTCTCGCTCGTATAAAGCTCAAAACATCCTATATTGCTAAATTCTTATCATACGAAGAAATGAAATTGGCATTATGCCTTCTCTACGGGAATATATGAAACTAATTACCTATAAACAAAGCACACTGAAGTTTTATATATGTAACAACCCTAAATGAGGTCAGACGGACCTTTATAAACCAGAAGCGCCTATTGAATATCGAGCAAGGACAACGCCGGCAAAAACTGTTAATAATGGAAAATGGAAATCTCCAAATATGTACCTCTCCCCCCTCGCTTTATTTGTGAAAGAAGAATGAAAGCACATGAATGCTGAAATGAAGCAAACCAGCAGTGAGTATTTGAGACCCTCTTAATTGACCTTTAAAATGTTGTATGGCTACCGAATTTCACGAACATATTGATGAGCAATTCACGAAAGCTCCCCGAGCATAAACGCCTCAATACGTGCTATAGACGCTCACAATATACAGATATAACCTTCGATAAGCTGAAATGAACAGTTACGAACGTTGAACATAACGACACCACAAATGAAGACAAGCCACAAATGAAACAATAAAATGCACGTCAGATGAACAAAACAGCCATATTCCGATAAGGAATCACTGCAACTGCCAGCTGAATATTATGGAACACAATATAAGGTCGTAATTATCCAAAGCTTCATTCCCTCCTTAAAACTAAACATATCCTGAATCTACTTTATAGGGCCAAAAATGTAGGACACATTTGTCTTCCTCATCCCGCATGTGAAAACTAGCACTTTTATGTTAACACACTGCTTCATTTCTTTACCACCCTTGCTATATCCATATATCCATATAACGTTCACAACACCGTCTAGCTCTGGAATCGATACAGCTGAAAGACTATAAACAGCGAAAGGAGCAGCTGAAGATTAGAGCGCAAAGCTCTAGATAGTATGTGCGTTCAAGACTCCCACAACTGAATATAACAACTTTTGCTGGAGTTCGAATCCCTGCGAGACATTCAAAACTGATGGTTAACTACAGCTATAAGCAAAAACTAAAAGTAGTTCAGTTCATTCGAAAGTTAATTCAATTTCCATCATATCTCCACGAAACAGCTCTTATCGAAGGCTTATTCTCAGCCCTACGAAGTTCCTTCTTCTCTTTATAGTGATTATTTCCCAGCCACCGATTCCTTCACTTCTCACCTATACCCCTTTCACTCCCGACCGCGGAAACCGTCGACGACCAATCTCCAAAATGGATGAAATAAAATATGCATTCACTGGGATCAGAAAACAGATATACAAACAACGAGACATGGAAGAAGTTGAAACTGAGAGGGATCGATAATCGACATCTCCAGGTACGCCCCACAATGCAAAACTACTGCTCTCGAGGTGTATCTGGAGGTCTAAAGCTGGGCGGTTGAGGCTGATCAGCGCATGGTGTGTAATCAGGAGGTCGTTGTGCAATAACGCCACCGCTACCCGTATTGTCGTTGCGGCCAGAAGGCGCAATCGCCTATAAAGCATTACCAAGTAATGGGACCAGTCCAACTTAACAAAAATGAATATATAAACCTTATACTTGCGACATTGCATGCGCGCAAAAGGATTTTCACTGAGCGGTGGCACGTACAGGTAGGATGAAGGTTGAGTGTTCGGCTAGCGGTATTAGTAAGAAAGGGCTTGCGCTTCCTCGATATGATGAGCTCCAATAGAAGTCTCGAGCCAGTTTCTATCAAGGACTCTGTTTCTAAATCGCGTACGGTATAACTCTATTCTACAAGACACTCCAGAAATAATCTCATTTTGCTCACTGTAATACAGCCATTTAAAATCCTCCATCCGATAACCTTAGCCGAAGTTGGACCATATCCAAGCAGTCGATGCGGATGAAAGAGGCGGTAAGTCTCATTTGTGACCATTTGTGACCATTTGTACCCATACGCATGCACAGACTAACTGAGCGTCATCGCAGTGGCTTCTAAATGTAGAAAAATAAAATCAGGTGGTAAGACTCTTCTTGAAACGATATGACAAAAATCTCAACGGAAGGTTAGCATCGTATTTAACAATAGCAAACCTGCTCGTATGGTGGTGGTGGGTCAATAGGCTTGAGTTCGGAGTCGCCAACTCCGCCAGCCACACTGGGGTTGAAAACGGGGACTGTATCCAATCGAATCACATAAGACGGGAGCATACTCGGATCGGGCCGAATAATCGCCGCCAAATTCGGATTTTCTTCGTTCAATAAATTCTCCTGCAGAATGATGTCACAACAACCGACAGAAGATGAACAGCGCAAGACGAAAACAGCTCTACCTCCCCCTAGCGTTGATTTCGATCTAAAAAGAAAACTAGCTTCTATAACAACACCGACTAATGGAAAAGGAAAAAACAACCACCATCATCATTTTCCATTACATCCCTCCTCTTCCTATCTTCTAAGGAAATCCAAGCAAAAGTTTACTTTATGACCCTCAAAGAAAATATAGCGTCAGTGTTGCCATCTGCATGAAATCACCATCTATTGCTTCCACCATGCGCAAGCCCTTAAGTTAAAGAGCAAATTATAACATCAAGAAGGGAATCGTTTGTCTACTTAGACAGGTCAACACTTCGCTGACGTCTTATCACGCTCAGCGATGGAACGCCTCTGAAGATAGGGGATGCGATGCGGTCCCTCGAAACCCTCGCAAATATTCACATCTGGGTAACTTTGAAACGCACAGTCTCTTGCTATTAGCTACTTCATGCGTAAATCATGCAAAATTAACTGCTATCATCCCACACCCATCGTCCCAAAGTGCTCAACAATTCCACAGGACAAAATTAATTTACACACCTCATCACCGCATGCCCACCTTCTCCAAGTTTCTTTTCACTGCTCTTCTGTTGTTTACATCGTCTCATCAACTCTGATGGGATTAGTTACATATACTGTTTGGTGAAAGCTTGAGTGTAAGCTTGAGTAACTAGTTCTAAGTGCAAAAATTGCTTTCCGTTGCAGGACTGCTCCAAACACTGTGAGAGAGATGGAAGCATGAATGGAAGTAACGGTTATTCTTATAACAACCATAATTAAATGATGGTGCAAAAGACGGCTCTTTGAATCACTCTTTGCTATCCATCTGTACGAATTACAACCTCTACAACATCTAGCAGCTTGCAGTTTGGCACTTGCCTTGCCCCGCATTTGTACCACCTTTAGAATGTACAGTCCATCAATAGGGACTCATGTACTTCAACCTGTTTCATAAAAAGGAGCAATAACAGTTGAATACTTTAGAAGAGTGGTCATAAAGTATATGATGGCCCACCTTCAGTTGCCACCAGCAGTGAAAGAACGACTATGTTTAAACAAACCAGTCATATTAGCAATAACACAGTGACATTGGGGGCATATATCCGATGTGTTATAATGTAATCTTCTTAAGCATTCATCACCTATGGGTGAGTAAACTTGATCTCCGATAGCCATAACTAGGGACTACGCTCAATGCATCTTCCGTCCCTGCATTTGTTGTAAACCTTTCGAGAAGAAGCCATTGACGGACGGTGGATGACCAGTGGCGAGTATTAGTAAGTTGCTCGAAATTGCTAACATTTTTATTGTTATTGTTAATGTTAGTAAACAGTTAGCAGTAAATTGCTCGAAACTTTTATTTAATTAATTAAAACTACTGCTGAATCCCTCCAGTTACCCTCCAGCATCATCTTTCCTTATGAACAACCTCCTCCTTTCCACGCAGTACATTACAATTTGAACTGCTTCAAAAACATGTGATTCAAGTTGCACTCCTTTACCATTACAATGCTACAGGTCAGTTCTGTTCTTGAGGAAATTGTTGTTTTAATGCGAAGAATTGCGCAGCAGTAATTGCCTACTAGAGACCGATCACAAAGTCTAAAAGAATGTCCACTCATCACAGAGGAAGAAGGATTTCAAAAATCTATAAAAACACCCTATCAAAAGAGTCCTCTGAAATGGGTTATAAGCAAGAACCTGCAGTCTCAGCGATGACTCGATGCCCCTTCTATTACTGGCGTCTCTGTATGCGGCAGCTTGCTGTCTTCGTCTCGTATGAGCTCCGGGAACGGCTGTGTTCACTAGTGCCCTTCGACGCCCTGATTGGATAAAAACGTTATAACACCTGTTCAGACAATACCGCTGTCTGCACGACAGCAAAGTAGATTAATTATAGAATGGGAAATATCTATAAATGAACCCTCATCCGTTCACCTGCACTCCCAGAGAACAGTCCATTCAACTGTATAAAATGTTTTCCATTCTTCACCACTACAGGCCTCTCCTAGAGAATAGCGTGAGATAGTTAAGAGCGCAAGTCCTAGAAATGCCTTGTCGCGAAATCGAATCACGGTGATTAAAATTCTAGAGGAAGAAATGAAAGCTGTATTCAAAAGCACTTCGGATCGGATGATGAACGAAATAAAAAAACATGGCAGAATAATCGATAATTAGAAAAGCTGCAAGGCTAACTTCTAAAGAAGAATATTTTTGCAACATTGCTAAGGAGAGAAGTGCGCGAGGGGACGAAAGGGTAGAGAGGAGATAAAAAGGAGATAAAAAGGACATATGTTCAACAGGATATTCCTTTCAGTTTTTCACGTCTTTTCTATCATAACCCAAAAACAAAGGCGAAGGTAGGAGAAGAAGCAAGGAAATTTTTCAGCACCAAAGATGAACGATGAGTGGGGGATGACTGTACGTTCAAAAATTCACATGGGCTTATCAGCAGTGCATCAAATAATCGCGAAATGCGTTATGCAAAAAAAGAGGAGAGTTTACGCTCGCCTGAATAATGGCTATATAGGTGACTCACAAGAGCTCAATTCCACTGAGGACGTGATATGGCCCGATGCGACCCAACAAACAATCTAACAATGGATTAAATAACACCGCACTCACGCCAAAACTGCCAAAATATTAGGCCAAAGACGTTAAGCCTAAAACCCGTGAAGCTCTAAAACTTAAGCACTTCCGCGAAAATGGGAGCAGCTCAACAGGCGCGAAGAATAATAATGAAATCAGAGAGGCAGCAGATACAAAGGTAACAACTGGGAAGAAGGAAATATAGGAGGGAATGGATTGTAGGAGGAACTATGGACGTACAAGNAAGTGCCGGATAATGAAGCACAGTATATCTGAACGCGGGACAGTAAAAAGAGAGTACTGCTACAGCAGCAGAAATAGCAGAATGGGAGAAAACATGAAAATATTCATCATCTACAAACCGACCGATCATGCCCTACTAATCTTTTTTACTACCTAAGCGTTCAAAAACGACTTCTTCTACCGCTCTTTCGTCCCTCTCTTTACAGCTTCCGTCTGTACTATATCTCCAACTCTCACCTTCGAAACACATCAACTAACGCTCGCTAGCAGATCACGTGTTACTATACTTCACTCATCGTTGACAGCGATCACTCAAAGACGAAGGAACTAGCAAAATCGCCAAGAATTCACACACGCAGGTCCCGGCGATCAGTTCTAAAAACAATAAATCCCGACGCTCATGCTAGGTCGACCAATCCCCGTCTCGGTGTCAACATATTCTTCAAATCAATCAATTCAGTTAAACTAAGCCAACTAATCCAATCAAATGAACCAATTCAATCAGATCAATCAATTCAATCAAATTAAAT
>JAARMF010002896.1:3810-19826 GCA_022844705.1 Toxascaris leonina
CCCCCCCCCCCCCCCTCGTGAACCTTCGCCCCTTTTCAGCATTTGCAATATTGGAATAACCGATGGAATAAAACTAGACAAAACGATTCCTGACGAGTGCTGTGATGCTCAGAATCATCCGAGAAACAAAAACTTCAGGTGTTGCCACTGAAAAACTGAAGGAATTTAAAAAGCCTCGAATATAACAATAATGAAAAATATTGAAACGACTCACCCGTTTTGTTATTTTTCTGAGTTTATTCGTCCAATTCATTGACGATATTTTCAATGGTGTCAACTTGCTGCAAATAACACATATATGCTTGATCGATGGAAAAAAGCTTGAATTATTTACAACTCAAAAATATTGTTGAATTATTATTTACATTATTGAATTCATAATGTTTATTGTCTTATTTATTTGCATTTTTATTTATTTTCGCTCAAATATCATTATAATTGTTCAATTCGAAAAATTTCTCATTAATTGATCGCTGAAGAAAATATTTGATGCTAATCATAACTTCGAAATTGTTATTTACCTATGACGCTAAGAGAGGATGAAATGGAGTATACCTTGCATCAAGTAATGGTGATGCCTCTCCAGTACGACTTTCATTTGAACTATTGAAGCTTTCTGGCATTGGTATATTAAACGTATCCGGTAATCCTTTCTTCAATCGTCGTTCAGCCATTGCACTCCTCTTCTTATTTCGTGCTAAATTATCTCATTATCAGAGGAAAATAACGAAATAAATAATTTATTCTCAATTTTATCGTTAATGAATGCTTCGTTACAACCACACCCCCGCCTCCTTCACCCCCTTCCCCTCCCCCTCTTTCACCCACCCCCCCTCCTCCTCATCTCTCACCTTTCGTGAACGAATAGTTCATTGTCGGAAATTATCTCGCACTCACAATTGGCTGCAATTTATGGCTGATCAACTCGTTGTATTTATTCATCGAACCTTAGTCAGCAAGTAAATGAGTTGGATAAAGGTGATTTTTTTCTGGATATTCGGGTATGGATGATCGATTCGGTGGAATACGATTGCATTTCACATATTATATAGTTAGCTGGTTTGTGTCTAATTATTTTTCGGTAATCTACAGCTGAAGTATGGTTGTTCAACGCGATTATGAAAGCACATGTTGTGCGATTTCTTCAGCAAAAATTTTTACGTTTATTAAAGAGGCATAAAGGTCTAAAGGCATTAAAATCTAAGATGGAAAATATTCCAACTATAGAATATTTTTTTATCTAAATGCTCAAGAAATGAGAAAATTTTGGAATCACTTACAGAAAGTTTTTTGATTGATATCCGTATGTCCCGTATTGAAACCAGCATTGCGTAAAATTCCCAAAAGTTCATAACGAAAGGCACTGATATCCTATAATAATTTTTGAATAAATCATTCAACAATATTTTTTAAAAATTTTTTCCACTTAAGAGTTTCGAAAAAAAAATTGTTACTAAAATTACTGAAATAATACTGAAAGAATACTGAAATACTAAATTTCTACAAATATAGATAATTGTCTCTTATAGTTCCACCTTTAGAAAAACGATTAGCAAGGTCAAATTATAGCTGAATTCCAATATCTCATATCATTCACTTTTGCTTATCTCTATTAATCAATGATCTATTAACCAATCAGCGCTAATCACTTAGCAAAAAGGTCAAATACTTCAAACGAATGCCTATGCGATAAGAGATTCTTAGTGAATATGGGAAGTACTACATTGAGAGCAACAATTCAATGCTTCAGTATGCTTCTATCAATATGGAAATATTCCTTTTCTATCTAATATCCACTATGTCTTAGTTTTTGTTTGTTTTTCTGAATAGATGTAAATCAAATGACAATAAATTTGTGTACTAGAAATTCGAAATATAAAAGAAATATAATCGAGGGAATTAAATTACATTTTCGTAATATTATTCTCAACTCATAATTACTCAATTATTATCATCAATTAATTACTCTCAATTAATTACTATCACTCAATTAATCACTCAGTTATTATCAATTATTTTTTGCTAATGATTTTGTTAATTGTTCGTCGAAATAACTAAAGGAGTTATTTCTTTACCCTTTCCCGCTCCCCCTTCCTCCCCTCCCCCCTCCCCCTCCCCACCTGATAATGAACACATTGTTCATAATATTCGGCGATAATGAGTACGATTTGTTAAAGCATAAGATAATAGGCAAATTATTGTGCGTTCGCTTATTTACGCAATATTTTTACAAAAATAAAGAGTCATAGAATCAAATAAAATTTAACTTGTTTATCTCTTTTGCTTAGAGAATAAATAAAAAGTTGAACCTGTTTAATTTCGTTGACGTCATCCTCATTAACACCTTCACTTTGTTGTTTACACCTTTGCATTTGTGCTATATAACGTTTCACCAAATTGCGCATAACGAACTGTAATTGATGAGCATTAAATGTATAGAGAGGAAAGAAAGCATTTCAAGAAACACAACACACTTGCTTTTGCAACGTTTTTAGTAGCTTGCTTAATCATCACTTAATGAATCGATACCACTTATTGCTAAGTTGGGAAATGACCAACGTCTCGAGTGAAAATTGACCAAAGTCTAGAGTGGAAAGTGACCATCGTCTAGAGGCGAAAATGACCACCGATATTGATGACGTTTAAGGGGTGTGAGAGCCACTCCCTCATAACCTTTGATTCAGATGGCGAATGGAGAAGTTGAGAGCACCTCTTCTACAATTTTCCCACTCAATGCAATATGGAAATAATCTAAAAATAAGTTGAGGGGATAGAGAGGGGGGAAGGGGGGATGGGGGGCGGAGCTTGTGTAAATTTAAGTTGCTTGAAGAGGTGCAACTCAAAAACAGGCCATAATTATTATACATTTCAGCAAATACCATAAGGACATATTAACGGCAATGCTCGATATTTATTTCATTTTCTCGCAATAAAACACTAATCTCCAGGTGTGTTGAAGCAAATTAACCTATCCACAAATTGCTTCGATCTCAAGAATCAATAGCCACAAAAAAGTGCTCTCGATTCTCCAGGAGTCACTTCAAGCCGATGAAAGAATTTTTATTTCAAAATGGGGAAAAAATTGGCATGCGACCAATTAAATAATATCGATTTTTTTCGTACACCAACAACAAATAACAAATTACTTCGAAAACATTACATGATTGTCACATCACACACTCTTCTATAACTCTCGTTCATGCCATGCAATCAACACTTCAAACTCATATTTATAACTCAATAGAGGATTTTTAAAGAGTTTATTATCAGGGTATGATAAGGCGTGATTTAGGATCACCGTTGTATCACACCTCGGAACTAGATCCCTAAAATTGACCTAAATATGAGTTCACCGCAAAATTCAGGAATTACAGCTAATGCTCACTTCCGGAAGGAAAGACCGCTGAAATCCTAGCTCTCTAATACCTTTATTAGGATACGTTCAATAAAGCGAAATGAAAGCTTGTATAATCCTTCAGCAAAATTCCGCATGACTATTTAGTATGTTTTTTTATGAACATCTCTAGATAAATACAAGTATCATGCCGCATCACAATTCCACCCTTTAAGTTTGATGTGAAGAATACCGTCGCTTGTAAGAGCGATAATCGCAAGCTATTCACGAGCTTTTGCCCCCCCCCCCCCCTTACCCCCCTTTTCTCCTCTCTCCAACCCTCTCTCTACTCAATAGTGGGTGAAATTTTCTGAAATGGTTCTAGATTATTCGATTTGATTAAACCACTGATCATAATAATACCCCCAATTTAACCTATAATATTCCTGAAATTTTGAAAAAGAAACTAAATAATCATTGCAATATAAACATTAACAATAGAATTACATCAATCATCTCAACACTATAAATTGACGATATACATGCAATATTATTACCGAGAAAAGAGCATCTCTCTCAGAGAGTAATGTGATCGTTCGCTGAAATAGAAAACAATATTATAATAGAAATTAATACTTACACGATAATTGTTTTCACGTTTGTTTACCACTCTTAGAATTTTTTGATTCTGAAAATAATATTTATTTAATTATGAAAATAATATTTATTTATTATTTATAGCAATAATTAATAATTATTGCAATTCTCGATAAATCGAATTGATCCAATTCGTTGAATTTTATAGATAATAATTAGGGATATTATTAATTTAGAAAAAAAACGAACAATTTTTTTTTGCATTAAAAAAATAGTTTTTATTATTTTTAAATAATTCCGACAAAAAAACTACACAGAAAATATGTGAAAGAATTTTTTCTCCAAAATATTCGAAATGGATATTAATTTTTTATCATCTCGAATGTTGTTAGCTTGTTCGAACTCATCAAATTCGAATCCATTCAGTTGGCTAGATTTTATAAATAATCGCAATAATTTATGCAACGATCTGTAACAATTAATATTCTCCACTTTAATTCGACGATTTTTAACTGAATATAGATTCCTCTAGCACATAAGAACTTGGTAGTAAGCAGAATATTTCGTCTGCTGAAATCCCCTTATTGAGAGAACCCTATTTAGAGCAAACCTAACGCCACCGTATAACTCAAATAAAACCCCCACTCATAAATATATTAATATTTTAAAGAAATATTTAATAAAACGTTGAGATTAATTTGTCCATAGAAGAGAGAGAGAGAGAGACTAGAAGAGAGTAACAAACGAAGGGATAGCGATATTCAAAGGGAAATATTTCTCGAGGAATAGCCTCGAATTAAATGCGATTTAAGCTGAAGATAAAAATGAAGTGCCATCAACTAACCCTCATACTGCGTTGTTTTCCTTGTTGAATACGTCGTGAAAAACGACAAAATTTCTCGCAAACCCAACGTATACCATAATAGAAACTTTTTGGACTGGGTATCATATTAAATGGTGGAGGTAATGTTGCTGTATCATCGAAATATTCAATCCATAATTTACTTCGTGCAAATTTCCATTCAATATCCGCTTGATTCTGAAATAATTCTTTATTTTTTCGAGTAAAATCGGCAAAATTTGACCTTTAACCTCAACGCACACAAATATAGTAATGCGCATGCAAGATTGCGATTAATTTTTTGCTCAGAAATGCATTTTTTTTTCGAAAAAATTTACTTCATCAAATGTTTTAAATATAGAATATGAATATTTAGAAGAGATTTAATCGATTTCAATGCTTTCCGATGCAATAAATTAAGCTGCTAATTTCTTTAAAGCATAATACAAGCGCATTCTTTAAATCTAAGCTTCATGCTTAAAGCTGGCAAATAAGGATAGCGGATGTTTTAAGGACAATTTTAGTTTGATATGTCTAATCATTTATCGATGCTTTCGTTATCAAAATGGGATGACCTTCACAAAAACATGATGATCTCCGTAAAAACGTGGTGACCTCCGCAAAAAAAACGTGATAACCTTATCTCTCGACATAATGTAACCTCTATCGTACGTCGCCTTATCGAAAATTGAGAGAGATTTAGATTTTCCCATAAATAAGAAACGTGCAACTAGCATGCATAAATTAAAATGTATATAGGTATAATGCGAAATGTATAGTCTCTTAGTTGCACAAGTGTATAATGAACAGTGTATATGTATTCTGATAGATTTTTTTTTTTGGGGAGGGGGGGGGGGATGCAAATGGACTGTGAGACTCCGAAAAGAGTGAGATGCGTTTGTGAGAGCGATAAACGAGAAAATAGATTGATAGTAATAATTATAGGTTCGCAACAATGCTTGCAGGTAAGAGCTACAGCAATACTTGCAGGTAAGAGCTACAGCAATGCTTGCAGGTAAAAGCTACCGCAATACCTGCAGGTAAGATCTAAAGCAATGCTTACAGGTAAGAGCCACAATAATGCTTTAAGGTAATATGTTAAACAGAAGTTTTGAGTGTAAAAACAATAATGATTGATGATACGGAATACTCTACACAAACAGCGGCAATACTCAATGACACTAAAACATCTGAGACATAAATACGGAAGAATTATGGCGCTTGTGAGGTGGCTAAAACTTAGTCGAGTGCAAGTTTCTGGCGGCAGGTGAAATGAGAATATTTTCTTAATTAACTTTTCTGGAAACCTGAATTGTGGTGGGGTAAGACCTCAGGTGCTCCTTCTTACTCTTCCATATATGCACCAATGAACACTTATTTAGTGACTTTCCTTAGTGAACGTTACCTCAGGTCATACAACTCGACTGCACTTGAGGTGATTCTTTGAAATAATAATCGAACAACTCACGGAGATATATTGAAATGAGTTGCTCATCATTGCGATGAGCATATTGAGCAATACAATAATTGAGCAGCAACTATAGCTGCCGAATATAGTCTTTCCGGTCCATTCAGTAATCGCATGTGGCTCTTTGAGTGCAAAATGACTCAAATCGATTAGCCCGAACATCGCCCAAAATAATGTTTCAAGTGTGTTAAATAAGCTGCAAGCGGTGAGTATGCGTGAATTGTTGCATGCATCACATATGATCGATCATATACAAAGACAGCTGCAGTTTCATCTGTCCCCCTATCGATGCAGTTGACAACCACACATGGCTGTTACGACCAGATCTTTGGAACGCCTGGTGGTCAGCCTTCTGGCGATCCGTTGGGAAGTCAGCCGGAAATCGAACCCGGGTTTCTTCGCTTAACAAGCAAAGGCTCTACCTCGGAGGTAACGGCCCCCGATCGATCACATATGTCGTCTTGAATTCGAAGTCAATCGGATGAGAAAGGAGGAAGAGGATTAGGAGAGCGGATGAGGAATAAGGGGAGGAGGATTGATGGGTACTTTATTACCAAATATTAATTCTGATGCAAAAATTTCATCGCAATCAACTAATCGGCAAGCAAAGCGACATGCGATAATAAGGCAACTGAAAAAAAGAGGGCAGTAATGGGCTTAATTAGTGACGAAAAAATACTCTCATTTTTGGGAAAATTCAAGGGGGATTTCCGGAAAAAAAGGCAAAATAATCATTTTTGAGAAAATTCACGGGAATTTCCGGAAAAAAGGCAAAATAAATAAGTTTGAGATAATTTTCAAGTAAAACTTCATATTTTTGAATTTAACAGCCCCATTTTGATTGGCTACTTAGGCTCAACAATCTCTCGCTTTGACCGATTTTTAATTCTTTAAGAGGGAGAAATCTTCTATAATAAACTTCTCTAACAAAAAAAAAGGAGAAAATCCTTGATCACGAATTAGCGAATTTATGTGCAAAAGAAATTACTAATGGTCATTTTAGTGGTCATTAGTGGTCATCAATAAGCGAACAAAACGAAGCCTAAGCAAAGCAGCATTGTGTGCACGGGGAAAAGCTTCATTCAATCAAAACTAGCCTCTGAGTGTTAGCGATTAAGAAGCAAGCTAATATTAATGCCACGCATGATGGCGATATGCCTAACTTACATAAATATTTTCATATGAGTTGCTCATCATTGCGATTAGCATATTTAATAGAACGATTATCGAGCAACAACAATAACTTCCAAAAATAGTTCGACCCGTCCATTGGGTGGGACCATGTGGCTCGACAATATCCAAATTTTCCAATCCAATCAATCCGAATGATGACCAAAATAGTGTCTCCATTGATTTATAAAGGCTAAACTCATTCCACTTATAATTTTCTAACGAAAATTTTCAGCATATTGCAGCCATATATTCAGCGGTATATATCCAGAGATGCAATCTCAAGAAAAGTCGAAAGGATTTAGTGGATTGTGCAAAAGTCTTCGAAATGGGACTAATAAGTTGCGACAAATAATAAGAAATAATCTATACAATAAGTGCACATAGAAATTCAATTCGGTTACTCACCGACTTTTTTTTCGTTATAGCAAATATTAGTCGGCTATTTTATAGCAAACTGCTATCGAAGAGGAAAAATTCCTGTCGAGAAAAAAATTTTTCTTGCAAAAAAGAGAAATTTCTAAATAATCCGCCACATTAAAGGTCGGAATTTTCCGGTCTTTTCGACCAGTTGGAATTTTCCAGCATTTCCGACTAATAGGAATATTCCGGTTTTGCCGACTTATCTGAAATTTTCCGGCTTTTTCGACTGTTTTCCACACTTATCAAATTCTTCATCTCAGCCAATTAAACAGATTTATTCTAAAAGGAAATTAAAGCTAAATGATGTCGATACAATAAATGTGGCAAAAATGAATAAATATAAATATTAACGAATTATTGTCAAATAAAGAAATAATAATATGACGATATTTTATAAATCAACAAGTAATTACTGAAACGGATTAAACGCATGACGTCATCAGCATAGGTATAAATAAGAGAAATAATCTTACCTAGCACATGATCTATACTTAGGATCGCATGATTCTTCAAAGTTCTTCATCTGTTTTGTCGGATTCCGACTGAGATATGGGTCATTACTCATTAGTTTATATTGCTCACATTCCTGAAACGAACACATTCGGCAGATGCTTTGCTTCAATTTATTTTAGTATTGATTTTAATTTATTTTAATTATTATATAATATTTAAATAATGACTTAAGTGCCCCTCAATAAATGCAAGCGCTGTTGTGACGCTTGGCCTTGAGCAATCTGACTACTATGCGGTGTTGACAATCTCTCGGCAGAGATGTTAGATTAGGACTAAGACTCGTAAAAGCCGCTCCTCGTTGGATCCCCTTGGGCTAGGTGACGACGGAAGGCGTACGTTATGGTCCGTTTAGCTAGCGGATGATGTGCCATCTTTAGGCTGAAATCACATGAAGAATCATGGAAAATGTGGTCGCAGAGCTGTTTACTGAAGCAAGGATAGGACGTTGATTATCGACTTCTAAGGTATCTAAGGTAACGTACTTTCAAAGGTCAATAATAGAGTTGTACTGAAATGGTATCAATGAACAACAAAAATACTGGTAGATAGTCACAAATTAAAGCGTGGAATCATAAAGAAAGAAGGAAATAATGGCAGACTAACTTGTTGTCGCATTGCTGCATAGTACCACATGAGTTGATTAAGTCCACAGGCAAAGGCAAATAGAACAAGGCAATAGACGAGGAAGAATTTCAGTATATCAATAACCATCCGACCTGAAATCTCATACACTTAAATAGTTGATCATGATCTGAGGATAAAATTCGCAAAGAAACGCTTAGTTCAGCATATCCGAAATTTTAGCTAGTATTTGAGCATAGAGAGCTAGCTGTGCTCATATTGTAGCTCAAGTTTGAGCTCATACTACAGTTGCAGTATGACTTCAGGTCAAACTTCGACCAGTTTAGAAGATTGGCTTATATGGCAGCCAAGCACTACAACTAAGAGTACAAATTAGACAAAATATTATTTCATATGTTCCTTCAGATATGCAAGAATCTGCAAGAAATTCGCAATGTTCTGAATATCTCAACACAGTAAAGTATTTCGTCATAATGGAAAACAAGGAGACAAATCGAAAAAAAAGAGGAACCGACTGGAGGAGAAGGAGGAAGCGAGAAGGCGAAAAGATGGAATTGAGAGGACGGGAAAGAGGAACTGAGAGGACGAGAAAGAGGAATCGCGAGGACAAGAAAAAGAAAGTCAATCAAGAAAAGCAAAAAAGAATTACAATTACGATCATCTAAGAAATATAAATAAACCCACCAAGCGATATCCTTAATGGACCAAGATGTGGATTAACGGTAAAAATATGTACAAGTTTAAGCGATGAGAAAATATTAGCGGTAGCGAAAACACATTCAGAGATCAACGTCGGATCCCAAGCATCCCAATCGCGTCGTTGTAATCGACGTCCAATATGTTGCATCATAGGATCGCGCATTTCGGCTTCCACCTGAATTTTTATTTTTCGATCAAACAAAAATATCCCTAAATTTACAATCGCATTGGTGCAAATTTTTATTCTGAAAAATCGCTTGTAAGCTAAATCCCACTAAATAAATAAATAAATAAATAAATAAATAAATAAATAAATAAATAATAGATGCGGAATGATAGAAGTATTTCTCTAAGATGCCAATCCTTCCACAAATAAATTACGCACTCATCAAGTTTTCTGAGGGGTAGATAGTGACTTTATGAGTGATTGAAAGGGAGTAAGAGTAATAGATGGAGTTGGGTGGCAAAAACTGTTGGATTCTGAATTCGTCCGAATGCATTAAAGTTGTTAAAACTGTATGGATATTATCGCCTCGTAATTCATTCTACGAATGAGTGAATATATGAATTGAAGAAATGAAGTGATTATGCGAACCTGATAATAAGCGACACTTCTTAAGGCAAAAGTGCATAAATATAGTGAATTTGTTATAAAATCGAGAATATTCCACAAATTATAGCAATAATCATGTAGACCCGCATCCCATAATTGCTTTATCTCCACCCATATCAGTCCTGTAATTGATAACGATAAATCAGCCTCGACTATGTTTATGGTAAATTTTGTGGTTTAAAATAAACCGAATATAAGGTATATTTCCGGCTTCCTTGCTCCACAAGATTCTCGAAGTATGAAGTCGTTTCTCGAGATAGAGATAAGTAACAAAGAGAATAAGTTGAGCCTTTTTTTGCCGATGAACAAAATATCTCTTCGGTTCCATTCAGCTTACAATTATAGATTTTCTTTCACTTACAATCATGTAGGCTTTCTGTAAAGCATATTATCCTAGTTAATTTATTAGCAACGAACAAAGCCGATAAACCACTGAAATTCCAACCGATAACCCAAGCAAGAATCGCCCATTCAACCGGAGTTGGTGGTGGTCCTCGTCGTTCTTTTCGATCCGGGTCGAATTCGGCTGTTTGGGTCGTTGAGGAACTTCGAAAGATATAATCGTAATTAATACGTTGACTTGCAAGTATGAGCAAAACTGAAAGGATAATCAACGATGCATCATAGTAAATCAAACAACCCCTCCCCCTCCCCTTCCCCTCTTTTCCAAAAAAATCTTTCAGCTAAATAAGCCACCATTCCTTCAACACTTTTTCGGATTGATCTGCTTTCATTAGGGAAGTTATTGCTGCCCAGATATTTATATAAAGAACCAGCCATCCTCTTTAAGTAACCCTTCCAAATATGGAAAATTTATGAACTCGAGGTTATATTGATAATGATACAATAGTTAATCATACGCAATGGCTTTTGAGTAATACGATTTTGAGTAATCAAAACAAAAAATTTTAATATGTTGTATACTCCAAAATGGTCACAAATAATTTATGTACACTGGTAAAGTGATTCCAAAAGTAGTGCATAGTGACCTTGATCATCGTCCTACCTGAGTATATATGTTGCACTTGAGAAAGGGTTAAAAATTCGATATAATTAGGAAAAAAATCACTGGCCGATCCATGAAGGTCAAAGTTCAAGTCTACTCTTATCGTTGGTGGTCCCTTATCCCATTCTCTCAACCATCTCCATGTACCTTGAAGCGCATATTTGTTCTTGTGAAAACGCATTATACACGATGTGAGTTTATAATCACCTGATGAGGGGCTTAAGGTGTTTCTCATCTTAGGACGTGATAAATGAATATATACACCTGAAATACCTGAAATTACTATAATTATGAAGAGGTAAGAAGAAAAAGACTTACATAAGAAGAAACAATAGGAGGCAGAATGGCACAGAAATTTAATGAACGGCTTGCGTGTGAATTCAGCGATTGACGACTTTGGTGCTGCTATATACACAATTGATAGAATCGGGAACGAGATCGACACACATATGATAAAAAGAACCTGAAAAGACTACGACACTCGCACTGAGCAACTCGATGGTGGAACATGGGAAGGGGAAGAGGAGGGAGGGGAGGGGGAGAGGGGGGGGGGGGGGGGGAATAACTGCCAAGTCAACCTCATTTGCATATATAATAACACTCCATGAAATGACCGTCGGTGATCTGATGATCAAGCAGTGGTACCACTTTTGATCGATTCCCCTCAATTTCATTATCAAGCTTGATCACTTATTAATTAATGGATAATCAAATGCACCATCCAAGCAATCAAAAAGATTGCCCTGGAAATGAATTCCTGAATAGCTCCAACTTAGGAAACATTTACTCACTTATGATGATTCATTAGGGATAAGTGATGAACATTAAATATGCCAACCTTAAAAACAATGTGTCGATTACGAAAACCTGGAATGCCTTCGTAAAAAATCGCTGCAAGTAGTTGTTGGCAATTTGGATGTGCGACAAACTGAAAAATAACCTGTTGAAACGGATATACATCAAGTGCAACGTGGACTAGAACGACCCTCTCCCTCTCCCCTCCCCCACCCCCATCCCCTCTCTCCTCGCTCAGATTCTCTAAAAACATTTTCTCTTTCATAACAACGTCCCTACCGTTTGAAAAGCCAGATGTTTCTATAAATTTTTAGAATTGTTGAACCAAATATTACTGTCAAATAAAATCCGCTAAGTTTTCGGGGATTTTTCAATGTTAGAGTTAGCGTTCGAAGTAATAAAAAAATTATCAAATTTATTTTTAAATATTTGTAAAGCTTTCTCATAAATTCTTTTGATAGAATCCTTATCAATTTCCGTACAAAATATCAAGTTTCGTTTCCCAAAGGCACATAACGTTCAGTAGACCATTTCTAGAGTGGTATAAATCCATATGATGAAAAGAAATAAAGCAAATAGTATTAAAGGAACTTTTTTATTTCATTCAGCTCGCCACTATTTCAATGAGCAATCCCCCCCTAGGGCCTCTTTTCCTAATTTTTAGGCCTTTGCCCCTTGAGTTTTATAAAGCTCATCGGAGCCTGAATTCTTGTTACTGCAGCTTAAGCTCGAGTTCATAGTAGCCTGTAGTCTCACATCAGTCAGCGTATTCAAGAAGCTGTCCCACCACCGATTCCACTATTTATTTTCCCATTACTTTATATACCATAGGATTTACAATAAATAGCTAAATATACGGAAGCATTAAATATTAGAAATGAATAATTTTTAAAGCAATAAAAGGTGATAATAACGCATATAGGAGGTGTCTTTCAATCGATGGTTGAAGCATTAAACACGAATATGATCACACGCATAAATCATATTTTGCCTTGTGATAATAAAGGGTTTTCAACCAATTTTTCATTTTCTACTACTCTTTATAGCTCAGCGAAATCTTAATATAACGAAATAGATCCTAAATGACACACTCTTCAATGCCAGCCTCTCCCTTAATCATTATAAATCGCTAGCTTTACATCAGAAACTTTCTTCAATGCGCCCATCAAAATAACTACATCCATTTTCCAAAACAAATTTCCTCATCTTCGAAGGAGAAATGCTTTAAGTTCTAAAGAAAATTATATGGTCAGTGAAATAAATTAGTATCATTCAGTGAGTCGACTCAAATATATGCAAATGAAAAGAAAAAAAGAAGAAAGAAAACTTACTCTTTTTTGCCTAAGTTGTACGGCAAGTTTAAGACGCGCCAACTGATGACATAAATGAAGTGATTTACGTTGTGTGACTTCTTCCCATGCGTTTGTTGTATGATTTAGAACAATTTCAAGCTCTTTTGAACCACGTACTTGATCAAGCATATTCACTGAGAATTTTTGACATTTTTGACTTAATTCCTATAAATGAATAGATGACTTGATGATTGTATAGGAATTTTAAACATATTAAATCAATAAATTTGCATGAATTTTTGTTGCTTCTATTAGAGTGGCGGTCAAATCCTTCATCTCTTCTATTGGATTCCTCTCAACCGAGGCGAACGATTCGTTCATCGCATTCGTGCAAAAAATTTTCCTCCACCAATTCCTTCTCTCCTCTCGTTATTTCATTTTTGCTTCATTCTATTCCTATCACTTCAAATATTCATATAAAACAGTGGTAAGGATATACGAACAAAATGCTTACATAGGTAGCGAAGTGTTGCTTAATTATTTTGCACATTTACTAGTACTTGCAGTAACGTCCAATGCGGAATAGCACAATAATAAATTACTAGAAGGAAGTGGAAGGAAGAAAGAATCTATAAGCCAACCCTCCTCCCATCCCCTCTCTCCCCTCCCCCCCTCTCTCCCTTTCACCCCCCCCCCTCCTCCTCTCCAGCGAGAGTTATTGAGATCGATGGATAGGACGGTGCATCTCTCCTCCCACTCTCGTATGGCTCTTACAACGATCAAGGAATATCCACATAGGAATGAAGGCTAGCGAAATGGCGTGCTAGGAGTACTGCAAAAATTTCTATCCGATCGGCTTTTCTCTGCAGTCTGATTTATCCACATTTCGATGCGTTAAATTCGTTTCACTAATCGATGCGTCTCCAAGCAGACAAATCCAGACAAATGCATCGTTTCCGGTTCGAAGCTTTAAATTGCGGAAAAATTCGACGAAATTTTGGAGATTTTTTGGGCTGAGATTTTAATTTTAAAAAAAACTTTGCTTTAATAAAAGGACTGAGCAAAAATAATACCTGATATTCACTTCTGAATTCATTTTCAATATATGAGAGACGTCTAAGTTCATAGCTGAGTTCAAATGCATAAAGGATTGGATCTTTAGCCGATAAGCAAATTAATGATGGACTCGCTAATGCACGATAGGCGTTGATTCGTGAACGTGATAAGCATAATGAATCCTCGGATTTTGCCTTGAAAAAATATTTTTTATTATGGATACTAGTATAAATCTTTATATGATCTCAATTGTTTGTATATTTGACAAGAACTAAAATAGATAAATGAAAGGAAATTGATTAATGATTGCTCGGATTTCAATCTTTCAGTCTTCATTTCAGTCTTCCATTTCAAGTGAGTCGATGTTTTGATGTCGTTTCAATGAGTTTTCAACGGGAATCATCCAAAAAAAACATGGTGTTGTTGGGCAGCATGTATATATTTTAAGGGCAAACCGGAATGAGGGCATGATCACGCTGAACTAGACCGGAAACCGGAGCCATAAAAAGGGCCCCGAAGCAAAACATAATATTCCATCTCGATATTGCGACAGATGATGCGATTATTTATTTCGCCAAGAATTTTTTGAAAATGCAAACTGAAGCTGAGTCGTCTAAAAAGAATCTCTGTTGATAATGCTTGAGGAAATAAGCGAAAAAAAGAAGTTATGAAGTAGATAGAAAGGCTTACATGAAGACAATCCTTACAACAGCATCGTACATCATGTGGATGAGGTATAGTTGCTTTCTTATCCAAAAATAGCTTTATACACTCATAGTTGTCTTTATGTGCCGCTAAGATGATCGGTGTTATATCTGGTGTAAATGCTGAATGCTCATTGATCTCCACTCCTTGTGTCTGAAATATTTAATGATTTATCACAATATCAAGTAAGACCTGAGAACACGCACCATATCAGGGCACAACAAAAATTGAGGACGATAGCAACAAAAGTGACACCCGGCAGAATGAAAATACCTGCTCACAAAGATATTGACAAGAAATAAAGATCATTTAGGCATATAATTTTTCATTCAGAACAATAAAGCCACCTCTATTGAAAAGTCAGTGAAAAGAGAGAGATAATTATGTGAAGATAAGAACGTTTCCTACACCAACAAAGTATATTGCTATAAATATATATCAAATAAATATTGAAAAATTTACAAAATAATTAATTAAACTCCGATTGCTTCCATCGATAAAACCTTCAATTCCGATGGATGAATTGACTAAAATTGTGATGGAGAGAGATTCATAGATGACGATGGGATAGTCAATAATGCTCACCTCAGGATTGAATTTCTCGATTTTCTCGAGATGCTCAAGGATGATTTCTACTGCTTCGACGTTCTCCTCACCGATCGCGTAAAGGATCGCATCGCCGGTTTCAATGTTATTATCAAGTAAAAGTTCGATCATCTCGATGTTCTCATTCTCAACTGCGATATGTAATGCCGACCTGAAGTTGACCTTGGTTTTCAATAAACACATATATGCAAAAATATAAATATAGATATAGATATAAATATAAATAGAAATATAAACATAAATATAAATATGAGTATAAATATAAATATAAATAAATATAAATAATCATATATATATACATATATTATATACACAT
>JAARMF010002897.1:0-18142 GCA_022844705.1 Toxascaris leonina
CCGCCTTATCTAAAAACCAACCGAAAAAAAGATTCTGCTATGTGGTGGCTAAGATTGCAACTTCAGTGCAGTTATTCATTAAGCTACCTTCTTGTCTTTCAAAGGAAACGTGAAGTTAATAGTCTTTGTCAATAATCACTTCAGAGATAATGAGCTTAAGGACTACTTCCGTTAGCTTGGATTGCGTGATCACCTCTTAGCAAATTCGATTTCAGATGCGCACAGTTTTGAAATGTGCATAAAGATTCACTTGCTGTAATTTTGAGGTGTGCAGCGTGGTCATGTCTGGTTATTGCTTTCCACTGTTCTATTCCTCACCTTTTTGAATATTCCTTCTTAATTTTAATTTTCCTTATTCTTGCAGAGAAATTTTTGGTTGTGAAATTATTTGTTGGAACAGCTTTATTGTAATAAAAATAAAAATGTGTATTGTAGTATAGAAATATAGAGGAGTGTTAATTGAAAGGCACTTTTACGATTGAAGGCAACCGTTTGGAGTAATTGAGGATTTCTTATGCACTAAAAGATATGTACCTGGAGAGGAAATGGCGCATTAAGCTTTGAAGGCATTCAAGATATGATCCTGAGAGAGGAAGCAGAGAGCAGCGCCATGTGAGAGGGAAGAGGTAGCGTGACCTCGAAAGAGGAAAAAGGCATCATGACTTCGAGAGGGGAGGAGGCAATAAGCCATTTTTTTGCTCCATTAGTGAAAGCAGTCAGAATGCACCATCCTTCCTTCGGTTTTGAAGATTCTTAGACTTCTCAAGCGGTTCATCTTTTCTTCTCTTCAGACTCCGCAAACATCAATTTTTAAGGGGAATTCGCGAAAAAGAAAAAGTTCAGCGTTTATTTTTCGATGGAGCCTCCCCCTTCAGTGGTGACGCCAGTGGTGTCGATGATCGCTTTCTATGCTTTCGCCTCACTGATCTTCTTTGCAACGACAAGTTGGGTGTATCCAATTCGCAAAAGGTTTCCGCCTTTCCTTATTCCTCTTTTCTCACCTTCAATTATGCCCTCTGAGAGCATTTGAGAGCTCAAGTCATTCATCATGTACTATTGAAATATACAAATGAATAAATATATGGCGATAAATCAGTAAATCACATTTAAAAGGATGTTGCGAATAAATGAATTGGAAATGTTTATTCCCCTTCATTATCGAATTACCTTTCTTTTGAATTTCGAATGGAATGCGTTCTCAGCGATGAGATATTGTTTTTATAATTTATTTATGTTAGTATTCTTTACGTTTAATGGCTGGAGGAAATCTTTGTGGATAGTAAGTTGTTGCATTCTGTGAGATTTCTCCAAGCACGCCTATCTCCCTCCCCCCCCCCCCCTCCCCCCCCCCCACCCTCTCCCCGCCTTCTCCGCCTCCCATCACTTCAGGCTGTAAACTGCATTTTCGCAACATCTTGCGTATAGAGTCTTTGCGTTTTTCTGTTGCGGTCATTTCCTGTCCGAATAGTCATTTGATTGCGACGTAGTATTTGTTGAGGTCTGTGGTCGAGAGGGATAAACGTTTGATGGGATCGCAGACGATAGGCTTGGAATCTGCACCGTATTCACCGACGCTTCTCGAACTGGGCAGCGAGGTCAACAGAGATGCTGTTCTACTTTGATCATTGATGCAAGGCATTCTCTTTCAGTTGCGATGTTTACTGCGATTGAATCGAAACTTAGTTTATGCTCATTCTTGCTTGCTAAATTTAAAAGTAGAGGCAAAGGAGAGGAAGGGAAGGGACAACCGTACCTGTCACTTCTTTTTCTGGAGACGGAATGAGATATGGCGTGGCCGATGAAAATTTCACTATCCGACTTAACGTAGGACNGACGGAATGAGATATGGCCGATGAAATTTTCACTATCCGACTTAACGTAGGACCACATTTCAGACGGGAAGAAACAAAACTTTGGAGCTTTTCGGAGCAAACAGAATGCTGTATTCTCATTGTCCTCGAAAAATGTTTTACACAAAACTTCCCTTATATGTTTTGCGATTAATTTGGAGGGTGTGAGGAAAAATGAAGTGGATAATCGCTGTTTTCTTTCACGACTACAAGTTCTGCTGTATCATCGATGTGCTCTGATATATAATTGCTTATAGATTGATACATCGTATATTGCTACTTAGTGAGTTGGTGTGAGGCTGAATTTAGTGAACGATTCAGTGCCAATACTATAGTGTTCTCTTGTTTATGTAATAATTAATTGTTTCAGGATGTCGAGATGAACGCTATCAAAGTTGCAACAGAAAACACAGATGATGAGATTGCTGCGCCGAAATCAGGTACGCAGTAGGAACTCATTTTTTGGTGGGCTTCCCCTTCACTTGCACTCTGTTTTTGTGGCGTTTTGTCGACGATGAAGTGCTGTTGTATGGGGTGCAGACTGTCGTCTTCAAGGAAACTTGCTCAGTAACACAAAAGCGGCGTTTTACATGAGCTATGGACACTCTGGCACTATCCACCTTTACTCGTTACGGTCTCTTCAAATTGAATTGCCTTATTAATTGGGAATGACCGCGAATAGCCATGATATTGGCATTGTTTTAACCATCCAGGTTACAATGATGACATCCTTATTTACATAACTAGCCGAGAATTGAACATAATATGTAGGTGCAAATGGGATTAAATTAGCAGTTTCGCATTGATCTATGTGGTTTTTCAGATGAAGTCGATCTGCATTCACTCGAGGAACGCATTCAGAACGAAGCGAATAACTTGGGCATTCGTGCAGTTATTCAAGAATGCACTGCTGCGCCTCTTGTAATAGGGGTCTGCGCTCTCATCATTAACTTCGTCGTCGTGTTGAGTTTCATTTTAAGAGAAGAAGGAAATCTGTAATCTGCTTATCAAACTTTTGATTGTTTAAGTAGCTCGATTGATATAAAAGTTGCATCCATATGCGCTTTCTTGTAGGAAGGTAAAGAAGGGTCTTGCTTTTGGCTTTCTTCTCCAACTCCCTTCCCCTCCCCCTGCACTTCTCCCTTTCTTGCTCTTCCTTTTACTCACCCTCGCCCCTCTCTCTTCCTCACCAACTACAAGCTTGTTGGCATCTATGTGTTTTCATGTCTGCTCAATTGATATTTTTCATTTTTAGATTGTTGTTGAACGGCAGAGATGTTTTAAATTTCTCCGTGATGAATAGAATTCACCATTCAAAAATGTATTAATGATTTTCTTGAGAATCGATCATGATTGGTTTTGCTTGAGTGGCTGGATGCTGTGTAACTATGCGGAATTAATGCCTAAGTGAAACGAGAAAGGATCTCTTCTAGATGCTTTTGTTGTCGATTGCGGTTGTCGCAGCTTTTCTTCTACCACTCGCGCCTCTCTCCCAAACAGAACGAATTTTAGCTTCTTTTTTTTTCAAATTATTGTTGGAGCTTTTACGGCCTTCATGTTCTTTTTGTTTGGATTGTGCTCATTTTCAGAAGAGCGATAATGCGCTTTCTTATTTCATAATCGGGCCTATTGGTTTGCAGTTCTTCTTCACTTTGTTCACGGTTTGTCTTTATAAATTACTACAAATTTCATGAAGGATAAATTGAAAAGTCTGCCAGGCAACAGGTTTGACAGCGTTGATGTGCGCTTTTTGCATATCCGTTCGTAAGTGAAGAACCATCCAATCATATGTTCTTGCTTCTATGCAGTTGTGCAATAACAGAGGAAACGCCTCGTCGTGATTTTTTCCTTCCCTCGCATGCAAGTTCTCCAAAATTGGAAGCCATCGTTGATTCGAAAATTGGAGAACTCGGCCGCTGAATTTGTTATTCCAGCAGTTGACCTAGTTAATGGCCAGACTGATTTCTTCAATTAATTTTTTCGGGAGGGGGGGGGGGGGGGTAGAGAGAGGGCCAAGATCCTTATATCGTCCAAATAACTGGAAACCATCAAAAAATTGCCTGTGTATATCTATACAAAAATTTTGGCTGCGTGAAGTTCACATTACCTGATTTAAGGAACGAATACGAGGTGCTTCCGAAGAAGATACGTGTTATCACAACTATGAATGCTCCCAGTCATGGGGACCGTTTCGCTCATTCAATCACGTCATCAGCAATTTCGGTTACTTGGCCATGGGAGCGACTTACTGCGCTTTTCTGCGCCAATGGTTCCAATTTTGATGTCGTATTATCTTCATTGCAGTGAGACGGGGGAGGGGGGAGGGGGGAGCGCTGATAAAGTGACATCCATCTGTGAAATCGCATGAAAATTAGCATGTTGACAGATATTGATGTATGTAAATCCATTCTCTTCCATCCAACTTGCTACCTTTGCCTTTCGTTATACAGCATTCTCAAAATTTTTGACGCAAGATGTGTGTAAAGAGAATGTTAGTGGGAAATCGACGGCCTTCACGTCGCACTCTCCGATTTATAAAGTAGACGCGCGTTCGGTTATGGTCGATTGCTGAATCCGATGGTTTCTTGGAATTCCATTTTATTTTTAATAAAAATTTTCGATAGGCGCAAATTTTCCTGTTGTTTTTAAGGAGGAAAACACATGACGAAGGTGGTTCAGTTGGTGTGGAGCCATGTTTTCCTATCCTGTATGGAATTGGATCGGCACTTGGAGCAGAAGCATTGACCAGCTCACTTTATCATATATGCCCAAATTCGAATGCTTTCCATTTCGGTACTTTCTTGGTGAATTTCGCTTTAATTGGTTTCGGAGTTTTGTTGCCTTTTTTGGAAGAAATTTTCAACCGCTTAATCATCGGTATAGGTAGTTGAACATTTTGCTGAATGCTGCTTGATTTTTATTCTGTGATATAGTCAGTAGCGCTCATAGACCACAAAAGAATCCAAGAGCACATGCTACTTGAGCAGGGATTTGCCACTTGTTTATCTTGATAAATGATGGGTCGGGAAGCAAGTTAGGTATTTTCTTGATTGCTATACTACAGATAGAAAGGAGCGTAAGCTAGGAGTCGACCGGTAGAATATAGGGGCGACTGGCAGGAGGTCATGGGTCAGTGATGACATTGATATCAGATTGAGTGCGTTTTTGAGTTTTCCTAGTTTGCACATATGTGAGTTTGCTAGTTATGCAAAGTTAGTAAGTGGCGCAACGTCATTAACAGAAGCGATAAGAGCAATTGAGGTCACCCCCGAATCCATTGCGAATTTTTATTGAGAGATTGCCTAATTTCAACTGAATGCATAACATTTCGTTTATCCTTTCATTCTTATTGAGCAGCGGGGAATATTCCATATAAAAATGGCATTATTATTTTTACTATTTTCAAGAGTGCTATACAATGTAATCAGGTCCTTTTGAACACTTTCGCGTTAACTCTTGTCAAATCCGTAAGCCCTTAGAAAAGCCTCCGAGCTTTTTTTTCGATGGGGGGGGGGGGGAGGGGGGAAGGGAGGGAAATGGGGAAGGTGTGCGCTGCGCAATTTCTTTTTAAATTTGTTTTCATGGGAAGATGAATCACCATTAGCATGGCAACGTAGTCAGCAGGAGACAGGAATTTGCTATTATACGCCGCGGCTGATGTTAGTCTTCTTTCCTGTTATAAGATTTTAAACTGAAATAAATGATTGAAAAGGGATTTGCGTAGGTGACTAAATCGATATTAAGTGCATTTATTATATATTTTTAGTTTATTTGATATCCGCTTGCTTTGTTCCATCTTGGAATGCTTCAGACACGCCTTACATCGAGGTGATATGCATATTGGTGATGATGGGCTTGTATGGTGCACGCCATGATGGGATAGGTTCGCGTTTGTCGATTGCTTCCGTCTGTGCTGTTCTCTTCTATCACGTAGGTTCAGCATTTTTTCATATATTTTCCTCTGAAATGATCTCTTTGGTCATCTCTGCAATTATTTATGATTGTTTTCAATAGTCGATGAGCTGATCAGCGTTCCTAATAACTCCATCACTCTCTCCTTCCCCCATCCTTCTTTGCACAACAATGCAATTAGTACTAATTTACAATCTAAACATATAAAAAGTGTAGTGGTGTGCTGGTTATCCACAATCGAGTGTACTTGCAGATGTTGTGGGGATTTTCAAGCTTAGAGATGATATTGTGTGCTTGTCAGTTGATGATGGTGCTTGTAGTAGAATCGAAAGTCTTCTTCGGTGATCACCTCAGATTTGGTTTGTCGTTTTTTATCTTTCGAAATTTCGTTTATTGATTTACAACAAAGAACGCTTTCTGATGCTGTCATCTTTTACACGTTGCCATTTTTCAGATATCGAATTTGTTTTTGCATTTTTATAGTTTTAATTTTTCAATGGAATTTCCACTTATCTGCTAATATCAATAGGATTTATAATAGAATTTCAGTAATACATGGGCGGTTATTTATGTTTATTTTTATAGATTTTTTGAAGTGATACCGACGAATATATTGTAAAATTTAGAATGAACAAATAGCGAGTTTTAATGAAATTTGAAATTTCTAATCGGATCAATGATACTGAACGTTGATATAAATAAGGAATGAAAGTACTTTTTGAGTGTATTTCATATAGCAACCGAGTTATAGCACCACGAAGAGGGATCGTTAAAACTTGCTGAACATCTGTACTTTCTCTTTTTGGATGAAGTTTCTGCTTATTTGTTCACGTCGATAGTATTTGTTTCATAACTTCAGCGATATAGTGAGGCATATTCATATTTTATTTCTGTGGAATTCTTAGTTGGCCGAATAAGTTGAGCAACAACAATGTGGTTAGTATTTGTATTGGCGATGTTATATTGCACTTGAAACCGCTAACCTAATATATAACGCTTTATGCAGAAGCAGCGAGTGAAGTTTTGTTTTTTCAATTTTACAGATATTTGGCAGCCACATGCAAGCATTAAAAGGATTTTCGCTTTATGGCATTTGTTCATTGGTAGTGATGCAAAAACAACTCTCCTTGTGAAGAGGTATCATATCTTGTTGTTCTTCTTGAGATCTTATCGTTAATATTTATGTAAATCGTATCTATAAATTTTTGTTTCTGTAAATCGTTAATTGAAGTTATTAGGCAGATAAATGCACGCATACTTATGACAGGTGTATTGACGTCATCATAATTTGCACTTATAAATACATAGAATACGCCATGGGATGCGGTGGTGATAGGCGGACGTGGTTGGGCAGGCGATGAGAAGTTATTTTGCATTCGTTGCGAATGTGTCATGGAGTCATTTAATGCAGAGTGGACATTGCGTTGTGGTCACTTGCAGACTGATCGTTTTGTCACTTGTGTTCGTCGCGAATGCCGCTCTCGTGTTGGCGATGTTCGTTACCAGCCTTTCCCGCTCGACTCACGTCGTGCTTTATTTCACTGCTGCGAATATGATGTTTTACTTCATTTATTATTTCATCAACAAGGTTAGTTCAGTAATGAATGAGGTTGCTCCTCTTCTTTTATTTATTACTTCCGGTTGTTTTTTGTTCACCTGATATCAGTTGACTTGTTTTTAGCTAGTAACTATTAAATGTAATTCATTAACTCGGCATTATTTGAACCGCTTGGGTATTTGCTAATAAAGTTATTGTTTGTGCATATATTAATTAATGATTCGCTGTTTTTTCCCATCCTGTTCCGACATATTCGAAGTAATTTATCTTTCATATGGATAGATGGATGAAACATTGTTTACTTGAGATGTGTTGAAAACGTCAGATAGGGGTTTCAAAAAACCTGAGGTCGAGATTTGATGAAAACGTCAGATAAGAATTTGAGGGAAATTTGGGGTCAAGATTTGATGAAAATCTGCACATGAACGCAGTTGATAAAGATTGGGATAGGAAGTTTAATGCCTGTTTTCGGTGCGAAGTTTTCACTTCTTTGTATCGTGCAGTTGCTTTTTAAGAGTCGCATAGTTATGCTCTACCCCCACCCCTCCCCTCCACCCAAAGCGATTTTCACGTTCTGAGAGAGTTTGCACTTGACTAGAATTAGTTCGTTAATCATATAGATGATGTGCGGAGAGTCACTTCCGGTGTTTGCATTCCTTTCATGGTCGATCGCAACAACTTTTTGGGTGATCGCGTGGTATTTCTTCTCGCAATCCGAAACCGACTGGATGGTAATAAATTTTATGGTGTTTTATCTTTCTGATGGGCCATTCGAATAAAGTGAGATGGCAGATTCTGCACTTCTAGGCCAATGTTTTTAGTTTGAGCTGGAAGTCTATCAAAATAATGGAGAATCTACTTCCCCACTGATAATGATAATGGGGATAATGATATTCGTTAAGAAACTTGGACGTTGGGGATTTTTCTGATTATTATTCTGAAACATATGAGGTTCAGAAGTAAAGAGTAACAAATTTAGTTTGATCCTGCAGCAGCAATCGATTATGTCAAATAATGTGTAATAGTTACAAGTTAAAACGTTTTAAGATAAATGCATGGCAATTGTTGATTATATGGTTTCTTACAAACCTTTTTTTTCATGTCTTAGATGTGTTATTTTCTCGAGAGGACGAATCATTTGAAGGTTNTAATTGTTGATTATATGGTTTCATACAAACCTTTTTTCATGCCTCAGATGTGTTATTTTATCGAGAGGACGAATCATTTGAAGGTTAATGGGAGGAGAGAGACAAATTGCAACATCTTTTTTGCATTCAACCCAACGGTGTTGAATAAATTTCACGTTCTTGCTGTAAAGCTTCTTGCCTGTGTCACAAACTTTCTATGAATTACTGCGAATTTTTTGGAAGGTCCTTCTTCGTTGAGAATTGCACGAAACAACTTATTTTGTTTCTTTTATCAAAAAACCCAATTTCTTTCATTCCAAATTTCAAACCCTTCTCGTAATCACTCCTCATCCCTCCTCTTTCCCTTTTTCTGCTCCCATCGTCCCCCTCTTCCAATTCGTCACTAGTCTCCTACCACTTTGTTGAGCATAAAAAGTCCTCCTCGTACTAGTATATCTATGACTTATGAGAGTTTTATTGTATTGCAGGCGACGGCAGCTCAAAGCCGTGCATTGAACCGTGCATGTACGTTGTTGGGATTCTATGATGCTCATGATCTTTGGCACTTCAGCTCGTCATTCGCCGCTTTCTTTTCACTGATCGCTGTAACCGTTATCGATGATGATCTAAGGACTGTTCCGCGTTCGCAAATCGATATCTTCTAATCGCGAAATACAATTTTGATTTCTCATTCATTTATTGCACTGTTTCAATATAAATACCGTTTTGCACAACAATTACATAGATTTATCAGTTTCGATTAGCAATAAGCATGTAGTGAACGTCGATCTGTTCTTGTTCTAAGCTTCCTCTTTTTTTTAAAATTCAACTCTATTTTTCTACATAAATGAAAGGAAAAGACACACATCGAATACTGGCGAGTTTGATTTCATAATGTCCAAATAACCTATCATATACTCAGCAGTAATCTATCTGTAACTTTCTTGCTTTGATTAATTTTCTCTCATTTTCCAGGGTGCTTTCTCATGTTTTATGACCTGTTTCTGATTTTTGCAATTATTGATTTAATTACAAAATGGAAGTCGTCGTAGTGAAATTATTCCCCAGTTCTGATGGATTTCAGGGTGGTATTCTTTCATGAAAAGCTCCAGAAGAATGCTGCTTCGTCTTCGCACGTATAGAAAACAAGAATAGCGAAATAGTATAATGAATGTGGGAGACCATATTAATGAAGGATGGAAATGTATTAAGGGAAAGGGCTCAAGGAATGTGATGGTATGATTTGTGGATTAATAGTTTCAGTGCAGATGAGCAGTTTATCACCTCAGTTTGTAAGATGTGAGAGCAACGAAGGATATGGGGAAGTGGACTCGCGGAATATTTACTTTTCAGAGTTATCTGAAGAAGAAAGATTATCCGAGTTAATCAGCTTTTACTAATTCTAACATTCGAGCTTCACTTTTAAATTCGCTTTTGATCATAATTCATTCACATATTTCGAATTATCACTAATATGTGTGAAATCGCAAATGATTGCAGTGGAATATGTATTTATTCTAAACGAGTAGTATTGCGTATTTAGAGGAAGAGACGTTATTGTTGATGGTGTGTTAACAGATCAGTTGACTTAATTTTGTTGACGGCTGCTTCAATCAGTAATGCATTTTGTTCTGTTATACCGATCATTCGCCATTCGAGCTTTATCTCATTTGCATCTCAGCTTCTATTTCATTTGGCGTCTACATTGTTAGCATTGCTTTAATTCATATTACTCTCATCACTTGATCTATTATTAATCTTTTATGAGCGAAGAATTAATGACGAATGACTAAACGAGAAGAGCAGTAAAACATAATTTAGTTCTTTAAATCGTGCAATGATATGGTGTTCTCCGAATTTTTTCTTAGAAGTAATTTCGAAATGAGCCAAAGAGAATTATGGAAAATGACTCATTAAAGTATCAGCTGTGCTCAGAAGTGAAGTTTATCGTTCTAAGAGATGCGTCCTCATCGGGATCTTTGCCGCGTCACAATTGTTTTCATTCCTCATTTTCCCTTCTCCTTTCTTCCTCATCTTTATCATTCGTTATCTCTATTCATTTCGCTTTAAATTGAGATGTGATTAATGCGATCCACTTTGATAGATTATATGCAGAAATTGAAATCGAGCAAATTCCGGTAATTTTAACTATTTCACTCGAATTCGTTCATCGAAAGTTTTTGCTTTGCAAGAAATAACTCTGCTTTTCGATTCTTTTTGATTGAAGTGGGTGGATTGGTTTTTCCGTTTTGGTGGCATAATGTCCTATCAGACAACGTATATTGTGTATCGCATTGTTCGTAAAAGTTACGTGTAAATTATTGTAAAATATCAAAGAAGTTGTTTCAAAGTTAACCATGTCTAATGTTAGTAGCGTCATATCACGTTAAACATGTTGATTGGCCAAATATCTTCTATAAATCAAATTTCCATTCGAAATTTCTCAAATATTTGCAAACTTTCTGCAAATTATGGCATTGAAATACGTGTTGTTTTGTTAGCAGGTCGTTCTATCCTTCTTTATCGTTGCGCTGAGTGGTCGTCAATTGCTGAACTAGAAGAGGGGAGGGGGGATGTGTTGGTGTTGATGGCATTATGGCTGAAAGGGACCGAGAAAGAGTTTGACATTAAGGAGGACGAAGAAAGTCACTGATCACAGTAAAGGTCTAGTGATAAATGAGAAATTTTCCACCTGTGGTAGATTTCCTGCATTTTGGAAAATAAATGAATGCCAAAAATAGAAAGAGAAGCTCCTCTCTACTTTGGCTGGTAGGAGGTTATGATCCTCCTCCCCTCTTCGCCCCCCTCCCCTCCCTTCCCCTTCGTTCCCTCTATTCATCGCCATCATTCGGTAAGTTAATAAACGTTACGTTAATATTTGCACCTGAGTAAGGAGCAGTGCAATATAAGCATTTTTGGTGTTCGTTTACGTTAATGTCACAAAAGAGTTGGTGGAGACATTCTCAGTTTATTTGTTAAGGAAATCCACAGAAAGATCGACATTCCTATTCAACGAGAATATGGAGCATCTAGAAGTGGGAAGTTTTATTCTTGTGATATTTCATGCACAGATCTGACTGAAGGAGGAGTGCTAGTTTTATATGAGCACTCATGTATAGCGGTGTTTTAGTTAAGTGATCGGTGCTTGCTTCATTACAGGTTCATGAGACAATTCTATCATATCGTTACTTCTTTTGCGTTAATAGTCTCAATTAAGAGAACGGTATGCTCAACATTAGACGCTGCAATTAATCCAACAAGTTTATCTTTTCTTTTCTATAAATATTTTCGTCGCAGTTTCCCCTGCCCATAGTGTAAGTATCACCATTATACGAACAAAAACATGGAATGTGCACCTGAATGACTGCATGTCGTTGAATAAGAACCACGACTAGTGCGTATATAATTCGACTGCCGCCGTACAAATGCTATTAATCGATGGAGTCGTCCTTCAGAATGTCTACTATTAGTGCGTTGTTGATAACGTTAGCATGTGTCGTTCGTAATGCCAATTCGTGGAATCAGCAACCATCACCACCACCACACTGGCTAACGGGTGATGCCTACATGTCAATTTCAGTTTCGTAATATGATATGATAGGAATTAATTTGAGAAAAGTTTCTCGAGGTCGATTCCCGAGTTGTGATGAGACAACTTTGTTTCATATTCACAACAAAGCTCTTGTTCTTTTACGAAAATATAATTCAAAGATTTAGAGATCGAATCAGAAATAGTGCTGTGGTGGAACTTTTATAGTTCACTTGTGCTAAAACATTACCACCACGTTATTTCAATTCAAAGCCATTTCGTTGGTTAGAAGAGTCTTTGATGAGCTATTTTAATTCAGGTGGCAGACGTTGGCTCGGTCAAGATAATGCTTGGGGAGGAGTTGGAGCGAGATTCAGAGGTACGGCGGACGTATTCGACAGAGGTGAACTGGAATATGCATTCGGTGATCGTGACCAAATCGGTTATTCGTTCGGCAATAGAGGTGCAGTGGATGAATTTGCCGAATTTGTGAGACACGCTGCCACTGGGCATGTCGAAGGCGCTCTCGAAGCTGGAGAACACTCTACTAATGGTGAATGAGCGCTTAAATTTTTTATCGCTGAGTGTGTCGAGATTCGCAATTTGCTTCACTGTCATTTGAGATTACCGTAATTTCAATATGCTTCAACCATTGACGTTTTAGAATGGTTGATTTTTAGCCAGGAACTACTTTCAGATGTGGAAGGAGCGAAAAAATATTCGTACTTTACGCAAGGATCGGGTCCTAATGGATTCTATTCAAAAGGTTACTTTGGGTCCAACGGTAATCATTTACTTTATGGTCGCTTAATTGCTTTTTATGATTTTTTAAACCGTTTCTAGGTGCAAGTTTCATGGATTTGAGGAGATGGGTTGGGGAGGAGGAAGGGGAAATGAAATCGCTGAATAGGTTTTGTTACATTGAAAAGAACTCGTTTCGAATTTTTTCCCAAAGGAAAATAACTAAAATGTCATAAGTTTCAGAGTAGTTCTTACCATAATGAGAATAACAAAGTCATCAAAGAAAAGTGCTCTTATTTTAGGATATCTCTTCTCAGTTAAATAATAATAAGTGACTCTTGCGTAATCTATTATTTTCATGCGTAAGTAATTAGTGGTGGATCAGTTCAACGGAATTAAATATATATAAACGAATATCCCTAATGATTAACTTTTTTTGTCTAGCTGACCATTTCGGTTTGATATTCCGTTTTGAAGTCGAAAACAGCAAAATGAAAATGAGAAATGAATGAATTCCGCTGATGATTGTAGATATTTCTATTTGTTCTCAATCTCAACTGCTCTGTGGTAATGGAATTAAATCAAGGAATCGAAATAGTTCGATAGACGATTCGATCCATTACGTACTCATCACTTAGTTGCTTTAATTTCATTGGAATCCATTTGGATAATAAATTCGAGGTAATTAGTTAGTTAAAAATACATCGACTATCGCTACTAATTACAACAATGATAGTTGTGTGCCGCAAGAAAACGTGCAATTCATGCGGCTTGTCGATAAATTTACAACTCTAATCGGAAATCACTGATGAAAAATTTTGTTGGCATACTGCCAGCGGCAGTCATTGAAGAAGATGCATAGCTTTGGAAAAAATTAAACGTTGTGGCAAACCATTCGGTGTTCGTCAGCGATAGTGTCCTTTCAGGTTATGATCACGAAGACGCAAAACTGGCAGCCATCAAGGATGCTAGTGGCGGTACTTACCGAAAAGGTTTCGAAAGCACAGGTGCCGACATTGGGCTAGCACGTTCAGCATGGAATAAACACTCGGCTGGTAAAGAACGTCGTCGATTTGGTTTAGGTGATGGCGCATGGGGACAAGGTGTATCCGAACATGGCAAAGTGGGACGCGGCAATGGATGGAAGGGTATCCGCGGTGATAGTATATTTGATCATCATGCCCACCGCAGTCACCGAGATTGATCGGTTTGCAGCATCGTTATTAAACTGAATCTGATGGAAATTGTTGAATGGACAGCAGCTTGTTATGTGATATACATGCATGCAGTAGAAAGTTGAAATGCACAGCAAATAGTAAACATTTTCCAACTTGTTCAGCATTTATCTCCTTGGAGGTTTTATTGAAAAAGCAATGCGGAAAATGAGGAGACCGGAAGGAAGTTGTTTTTTGTATAAATTGCAGCATTTTCAAAGATTTCAGTGTTTTCACTCGACTGATTAAGCGAGAAAGAACCTCCTCAAACCCCTACTCTATCTTCATTCGGTCGGTAGATAAAATCGCGATATGTCCCAACCGCTCGAAAAGACCACTTGCAATTGCTGATGGCAAATTGCTTTTCAAATTCTTATTCCATAGTGAACTGCCAAATTATTTCGACGCAGCACCCTAAAGCAGAATTCGGCCCTCGAAACGACGAAGTCTTCCAACTCTATGGGCATCGATAAAGTGATCTTCTATATAGCTGACTGAAGGGGCAACAATATCAGCTGTGCTACTCATTCCTCTCTCCTTTCATTCATTTCCTGGATGCTTCATGTTTGAAGCTGTGCAATATCCCAGCTGGATCAAACACGACAAGTATGATTTACGCCGTAGAATCACTAATTTTTCAAGTCTTTGTGAAGTGTCTTGGTTGATCGTTTCGATTTTTGGCCTTTGCTGAGCAATTTGGCTCACCAAGCAATGCATGTCTCGAATTGTATATCGCATGTGACAATTCGATTGTCCCTCTTATAGTATGTCGTCGTTGGAAGTTAATTCTTTCAATTATGCAAATTCTTATGCAATTTGTTCAAACAACAACTCGGCAGAATTGTTTCTGAATTTCAGCCCACACTGCACAGTGAAGCGATCGTACGGCAAGATGTTTGTATTAGCGATCAACTCAACCGAACCTCAACGGACGTGGCTTCTCATGCCTGAAATTCATTGAGAGCTTAGGTGTCGTTTTCGTTTCTTTTGAGGCCTAAAGTTGTCTGAGATATTGGTCTTCCCTTCAGATCTTCAAGTATTATAGGAAGAGGTCAGGCTTTGCTCCGTACTTCAATAATCGTCTCCTGCATCAAACTAAAAAATTGTGTAATTATGACAGAATGAATNCAGAGGTCAGGCTTTGCTTCGTACTTCAATAATCGTCTCTGCATCAAACTAAACAATTGTGTAATTATGACAGAATGAATGGAATCTATCAAAAGCGAAGTTTTACAAGGCTTGGCCAGTTTTTCTACAAATAATTCCGCTCATAGAATGAGGGCTGAGCTTGTCGCTAAATCGGCGAATAAATTTACAACTTTCGTGTCCGGAATTTACAGGTTTTGTGTCCGGAATTTACAAGTCTTGTGGCCGGGATTNGCCGAGATTTACAAGTTCTGCATCCAGGATTGACGAGCTTCATATCCAGAACTTAAGGTTTTGCGTCCGGAATTCACAGACTGGGATCTCTATCAGCGGTAAATCCGTGTGGGGTCTGTTCGAAGGGCATTCCACCATATCGTTCAAAGGGACGTTATTACCTAATGGTTGTGTACTCACAATCCAGTCAGCAGCAATCATATTGGGTGCTAAGCGAAACCATCGAAAGCATAAATTGCAGGAAATAGCACATTTATAATGATTGCAGAAAGCGCCGACAAAGGGGATGCGAATGCCGTGATCCCATATGTTTAGCATATGACATCATCTAGTGAATTGCGCTGTAATGATTGCGGAAATGAACACTCCTAAATTGCTCTGAAAATAATCTGAAATTTCGTGAAGGAGACGGAAGTTTTCACGCAAAATATGAAAAAAATCGAGTCACCATATGAGAAAATGGCTTTATGAAATAAAGGGTTATTTAAAGAAGGGAACGCCGTCTTGTAGCATTAGCCAAAAAAGTGATGCTTGAAAGCTGTGCGTTTTGTGATCTCAATACTATTCATTGCTCGCTCCTCATGACTTAAAGCATTACTATTCATTTTATCCCCTACCTCTTCATCGTCAATTTTGATCCCTTCTCTTTCTTTTTTTACTATTCGCCCACAGAATTCTGGACAATAATCCTGAGCTTGAACAGCACTGAACAGCGCATTTTGATGATAAAACTTTCGCCGACCACTTTTTGCAATTTTTTATGTAATACATTTCAATTGGTTCATTTCTTATTCAATAAGCTCGTTCCATATCCAATAGACAATGCAGAAAACTCATCGGAACAAAATTGCACAATTAAGTCCTCTATGCTGATTATTCACACAATAAATTATTCGTGTGTGGATTTCTCTCCTTTCCATAAATTTTCCCCACCAATACAAATGAACGGGGAAAACTATGATAAAACAGCGAACACATTCAAATTTCTTCGTTGAATTTACCCAAAAATCATCTTATTAAGTCGAAATGCACATATTCATGAAAAGCCTTCGCTATTAATTCAATTTGAATGTTTTGATGCCATTCTCAGTTTTCTATTAACGAATATGCAGTCTGTTTCTCTTTAATGAAACAACTCGTTCGGCTTTTGAGTTGTCATTGAGTGGTTTAAATCAAAAGCATCGTATTGCGTGTTGAACGTCTGTTCGCTCGCAATATCTTCACGGAGGCTTTGCTCTTAGATGTTGTTCATGCTCACATACTTTTTCAACTGTCCAATTTCGAAACGTAAAAATGGACAAAAATGATTCAGTAAACAAATAAATTCGTTTATTCGCCTTTGATTAATGCAATCAAAATAAGAATTGAGTCCGATGGTTTATCGGTGGAATACTCCGTCGAAATTGAAGCGTATAGCCACAACTTTAAAATCCTTCATGCGAAAATGTACTGAATAAAAAATTATTGTGTTCTAATCCAATCTACTCCATTCAATTCCACTTCATTCCATCTCTACTCGGAGCCGTTCCGTTGTGATCATTCAGTAAGTTCTAATAGGCATTCAGTTCATTCATCCGTTTAATATTTTTCAGCAATGTTGCATAGCACGAGCTCATCAAATTGCGTTCGCGAGAACATTTCTTCATCAAGTGCCATGCAACTCTTTAACAAATGAGAAGATATTGCGTGTAAAGATGATATTGAAGGATATACTTATAGGCCAATGGCGCTTTACGTTTTAGAGACACAAATAAACGAAAAAATAACACAACTTTTAGGGCAATACTTCAGCGTTATTTCACATAGGTAAACGACGTTTCAGAATGAACAAAGCAGAATGAGATTCCAATGTTTACTACAAGACCAGTTCCTTAGAACGAGTGCAACTGCGTATTGCCTTTTGGCAAACTCTGCATGAATTTCCTAGAATGTTTTACTTCAAGGAATTTCGAAATTCACACTCTTAGCTCGGAGAGGGGATGAAGAGGTGATCATGTATATGAATAAAACGAATGCTTGTGAATAAGAATAAAGCATCTAAAATAAGTAAATAAAAGCATTAAAGCAGAACTAACTTAAAGACCCTTGCATCGAACAAATCGCGAGTCGCTCGAATAAAATTTAGTGTTTCGAATGGTGCTTGCTTCACTGCAAAATCAACGCCTCTCGCTGCAATGGCAATAATTTTATTGAGATTGAACGATTTGCTTCCGAAAAAAACTGAGTGAATTTCTTCCAGCCTTCCGATCTCACACCTTTTTTCTTGTCTCCAATGCTTTTATATGGAATAAAACCGGTGTCTTTGAGTGATTTTTGCAGAAAAGAGTAAAATTGCTTGCAATGGGACTCGTTGAGGCACTGATCACACCCGTAAACCAGGTATCTCGTGTTTTCAACAGGTAATGGAGAAATAAAAGATATTCTTCTCATTACAGATGATCTGTGCTATTGCATATAAGAAGTGTTGATTCTAATTTACATAAAGCAGTAGGTATTAGTATTTGAATAACACAGCAACCGATATGAATGTCATCGCGGAGTGTTAATTTGGGGATCTTCGAGCTTGTCGACGCTGAGGCCATTGAGAAGAGAAGCAAATCTTTCATAAGTTCCATTTGGTATTTCTATGAATATATTGGCAAAAACTGCACTCGCATTCGCTTTATAAGCTGCAAAATTGTTTGCGAGCGAAATTGGTACTCCTTTCTGTTCCTTTTTTCAAAGAAAAGTTGTTTTCGCCACTAGACGGCTATTGTTTACCCTGCCTCTTTTGCACTACTTTATCGAATGAATGCATGTTAAACATTGTAGATAAGTACAAATGTAATAAA
>JAARMF010002898.1:3821-21714 GCA_022844705.1 Toxascaris leonina
AAATTGGCTATGAGGAGATATAGATTGATTGCGAGACAGACAACGTAGCAAGCAGCTGTCGCAGCGCGCATGGAAGTCGTCATGGGGAGCTGCATATACGTCTGTTTTCCCAACGTAACTTTGCCCAATATTGTTTTTTTTCCCTTACAGATGTCCTAAGCGCTAGGTTAATTCCCGATGCTTCTGTGTTGCTCGGTTCGGCGCTCTGATTTCCACATTATATTTTAATAGATCCAATGATATTTCGTTGGTTTCCTAGCTGTAATTAACGCAGTTCGTAATGAAACGCTCTGAAGCTAGGTGTACCCCGCACTTGTGATGTGCAAATAAACACCACTATCCTACAATTTCCTTCGTGATGTGTAATTGTCGGAGAAGGTGTAACCCGGTGCGAAAGGTCCATAAGAGGAGCAAAAGCAAAACAGTTTTTTGAATACACAGAGTTTCGAATCTCAAGACATCTGAAAGAGGTTCTTTTGCCATGAATTCGACATTTGCCACCTTGCGGCGATGCGAGGTCTATGCTTCGATAGTGATGGCAAAAATGCTGTCATTGCATTCATTTGCTGTTCTGCCTTTCGCTGAACTTTGAAGTGAGGAACATATTGGTTCTGAAAAGATACGCACTGTCTGTCTCATGTGCCCTTTTATCGTTTCTAGGTGAATAAAGCATCTTCTGTCAAAGAGAAGGTGCGAAGGGTAACTGCGTGTGCAGAGAAAGGTTCAGGAGCAAGAACAGCGTGGCATTGTTAGAGAACAAAGAGGTTGAGGCTAAGACAAAAACATTGGCGATAAACGGAAAGACGATCGCTCGTCCATTCCTTTTCTCACTGCTTGTTTTGTTCGCCTGTGTGCTGGGGGGTAAAAATGTCGTATGCTACATAGCAGCGTACTGAAAAAAAAATTTCTTGGATTTCTCGCGCCGTCTATAAGCCACTCTGTGAGCAGCATTGATCTGCGCTCATTTATTGTACTTGGCACATAGATTTTCCAGATATGATCGTATTTGTGAAATTGTTGCCATTCGTTGTGTACTTGATGCGGCCTGTTGCGAACGCTGAAACATATGTTGGTGTTTTTCCGCAGCATCGATTCAGAGAGTTATGCCAATGAGAAAATCCAGAGTCAAATCGAAATCCAGATGTTGGATTTCCTAAAAGGTTGAGTAGGCGTTGATCAAATGGGAGGGCAACCGATGCTCCTATCTTTTTCATCCGAATCTTGGCCCTTGAACACGTACTCCTTTCTTAAAGGCCGTCACGATGCTCAGAGGCTTGTAAAATATCATCTTTAGGGTGATAGCGATTCAGTTCTGTTCTGCATGAGACATACTCAATGGACATTCTCGAAATAGGAACTATTGTTGCCTTCAAGAGAAAGGGGCGGTCGGGTTGGCTTTCAGAGTTTATCAAGTACAGTAATTACTAATTATGTTCTTCAAATGACTCAATTTGAGGGTGGAACAACGCTAGCAGCAGATGTAATCGAGACCCCGAGCACCGCGAAAACACCTGATTTGCAGGCAGGTTCCCTTCAACACGAAGTGTCTACCAGATCACGCACTGAAAAACATTTACGACTAGGGCCAATTTCTACATCGCTACTAGCATGCACTCTTTCTGCTGAAATAAATGACCGCACAGGTGGTCGCTTTTTAGAAATGACCGATAGATATTTGCCCATCAATCATTATATAAAAGAAAAACAGTAAAATGACGGCATGAAAGGGTGCATTGCGGTCGTCTGACTAAGCAGTTCCTTATATTCCGAAAATGAAATACGTTAATGTTTTCATGCTCCGATTGACCCCACCGTTTTCATAAATAAGCGAAAGTTCGATTTTTCCGCAATCCAGCCGCTGCGAAATGCACATTCGAGCGATGCCTTTCAGTGCTTCAAATTTTCTGTGTCTTCGAATGTCTCCAGTTCGTTTCGAAGCTGGTGGATGTCATAACCTTCATCAAATCTCTTTATTGTAACTGCAGCGGTTACAACATTGAAACGATCGCAAAGACAGACGAACACGTTTCGATACAACGCTGTTATGAGTTATTTCCCCAGTGCGAACCCGCAATGGCAAAGAAAACATTTTTCGGGAAAGAAAGAGAAGAGGTGTAAACCACCAATGAAACAGTAGGATTAGGGCGACATCAGAGAAAAGTGAAGCTGTCCATATATCCGATGCTACAAAAAAGCGTTGCTCGGATTCAGTCTTGGGGTCAGTCCGCACAACACTGTTTTCCCATTCCTATTTTCTCACCTACAACACTAACTTCTTCAGTTTTGTTCCATACGTCGGCCGGAAGGCGTTCTCATGGTAATAGTGCTTTAGGACACGACGCATATGGCCGTGGAGTTTACACACGAAATTTCCGGAATATTTGAGTTCCACATCTTCCGCTGCATGTTATTGGATCCAACTTGCAGCGGAGATCTAAAACTTAATTTCAGATCACCCTCAGACTGCACACTTTGCAATCAAATTCGAATCTTATTGCTTCCATTTTTTTGAGCCATCCGAGGCACGAATATATGTGTACATACAAAGGCACAGCTGTACCATATGGAATCACAGCGAGCCTGAACATGCAAAAATTCCACAAAAACAGCATTAGCGGCACCCGAGATGGCTCGATTGCTAGTCGTTTAATAATTTACTGCGTGCTTCAGCATTTCTCTTTTGATCGCAAACTGCCAATTCTAATTGCCGTTCGCAGTTGTAAGATGAAGTATTATTCTGCTTTTTTGCATGTTTCAGAACCTACTAAGCAAAAACTGCTGCGCTAGAAACGACAAATATCGCGCACATTCCGAATATTTCGGTATGCTTCTTATGCAACAGTGCAAACAGGAGTTATAACAAAGCTTAAATAATAGCTTTATCCTACTTCAAAAAGGAGCCTTCCCGTTTCACCAGTTCACTTGAAGTCTGCCAACTCTTTTTGGTGGTCGTCATGTGTGGTCGCAGCATCAAGTTGTCTTCAAACTTGCATTACTGCATGTGGTTCTTCGAACGGAGATATTTTCAAATCTCCATTACAGTTGTATCACTGCAGTGAGATTGTCACTTTCTGGCTACATACATCAGCAGTAGTCCCGCATTCGGCCAAACCCTGTCCTGCCTCCTAAGACGATACGCGGCAAGAACGAAATCCCATGCCTTGAACACATTCTGTAGTTCAAGGGAGTCACTAAGGTACCAAGTGCTTTGGTGTAAGTGGCAAATACCGCGCATTTTCCAGATATTCCGTTATGCTTCTCGTATAATAGCAGAGATAATAACAGAAAGGACGCTTAAATAACATATTGTATCGTATTTCATACGAGCAACGCTTCTGTTTCTCCATTTCAACTGCCAACCGTTCTTGGATGTCGTCATTCCCAACCGCAGTATTAAGACACCTGCAGNGTTGTATCACTGCAGTGAGATTGTCACTTTCTGGCTACATACATCAGCAGTAGTCCCGCATTCGGCCAAACCCTGTCCTGCCTCCTAAGACGATACGCGGCAAGAACGAAATCCCATGCCTTGAACACATTCTGTAGTTCAAGGGAGTCACTAAGGTACCAAGTGCTTTGGTGTAAGTGGCAAATACCGCGCATCTTCCAGATATTCCGTTATGCTTCTCATATAATAGTAGAGATAATAACAGAAAGGACGCTTAAATAACATATTGTATCGTATTTCATACGAGCAACGCTTCTGTTTCTCCATTTCAACTGCCAACCGTTCTTGGATGTCGTCATTCCCAACCGCAGTATTAAGACACCTGCAGCCTTACATCTCTGCAGTGATTATTCGAAGGGAATTGTTTATAATCTCTACAACAGTTTGGGTAAATACATCATTCGAAGGGATTTATAATCTGCAGCAATCAAGATTGTTGCTAATGTTTCTTCTGCAACGTTACAACATTCACAGCATCGCTGGATCTTACACGGCGCACCATAGTGCTTTCCTCTAAGCACGAAATTTCATTCGTCATATACATTCCGTGATTTAAGAAAAGCACAAAGCCACGAGTTGCTGTAGTCAAGACCGGAAGCACCTCGCATATGCTAGATCTTCAGACGAAGCCATGGTTGGAATGNTCAACCTTCTGTTTCTCTATTTCAACTGCCAACCGTTCTTCGATGTCATTATTCCCAACCGCAGTATTAAGACACCTGCAGTTTTACATCTCTGCAGTGATTATTCGAAGGGAATTGTTTATAAGTTTGGGTAAATACATCATTCGAAGGGATTTATAATCTGCTGCAATCAAGATTGTTGCTAATGTTTCTTCTGCAACGTTACAACATTCACAGCATCGCTGGATCTTACACGGCGCATCATAGTGCTTTCCTCTAAGAACGAAATTTCATTCGTCATATACATTCCGTGATTTAAGAAAAGCACAAAGCCACGAGTTGCTGTAGTCAAGACCGGAAGCACCTCGCATATGCTAGATCTTCAGACGAAGCCATGGTTGGAATGAAGCTTTTTGATTGTTGAAGAGCATCCCACTATTGGAACTTGGCCAGAAATTTCGCAACCGCATTACCTTTATTTGTGTGCGGCTGTAAGTGTTGAAGCCAGTCTGTTGCATAGTAGGTAGAGTACGTCCATACATATTTATGCGGGATATCTGCAATAGCAAAGGCGTACTTTGCATGTTTCTTACTGCGTTCGCAAAGCCTTCCAACTCATACCTCCATTCTGTGTGTGCAACAACATTCTGCACTACAGAGCACTTTCGAATACAGACTTGTCTATGGAGTGGTGCAGGTGATGTTTCATCCACCGATCACTCCCTCGATAATTGAATCTCCAGATTAGAAAATGATTGCCTTCTGAGATAGNTTGGTGGCTGTAAGTGTTGAAGCCAGTCTGTTGCATAGTAGCTAGAGTACGTCCATACATATTTATGCGGGATATCTGCAATAGCAAAGGCGTATTTTGCATGTTTCTTAGTGCGTTCGCAAAGCCTTCCAACCCATACCTCCATTCTGTGTCTGCAAAAACATTCTGCACTACAGAGCACTTTCGAATACAAAGACTTGTCTATGGAGTGGTGCAAGTGATGTTTCATCCACCGATCACTCCCTCGATAATTGAATCTCCAGATTAGAAAATGATTGCCTTCTGAGATAGCTGAGCAATATAGATCATTTTAAAGAAGGTTTGCTGAAAACTTAACATGCCCACAATCACTCAAAGGCCTATTGCCTATGGCACTGAAAACAACGCAGATAGGGTTCGAATTCCAAATGATGTTCGGTGTTGGTAGTGTTGTATTGATCAGCTGAGCATTTCATCAAAGATGGCTTGTACCCTTTATCTCCTTTTGCCTCCGATTGCGAGAACACAACCTTTTTTCTGTTGGTGCAGAGCAACATAACTAAGGCTCATTAATTGTAGACTATGATCGTTGTGGATTCGTTCCTTTCGTTCATAACTGGTCATATAAAGGATGACTTTATGGAGAATCGAGCGATATCCTGATCTTCCGGAAATTCTTTCCAGAATTTTTCACTCAGATGATGAACACCCACGTTCTTTAGCATATCAGTTGAAGGCACATCTTGATCCTTTCGTCATAATTTAAATACGACTTTCTCTTATAAGCCACTCAAACTAGCTCGTCTGGCTTTTTTCTTTTTGAGAAAGGTCAGAACATTCTTCGATAAGCTGGAAAAATGTCAGATTCTTCATGGATTGTCATTTTTTGTTGAAAGTAGAATGTTTTGAGGACACAAATGCCAGTAAAATGAAGTGGTGCGGAGCTATTAAGCTATTGCCTTCCGAGCCAGCATCTCGATTTGCACTTTTTTCTGGATTTTATTGGTCCGTACAGGTTTTTGATGTCCTGCATAGATTTTACGAAACCTTGTTCACCCGCGCAGACACCCGCGCAGTATCGGATTACCCTGTAAGCCTTTTTAGCCACACAATTCTCAATAGAATCAAGCCTCACACAAGAAAGCAGTGACTTCTCTCGTCCGTTAATAACCAACGTCTATAATTTGTTTCATTCAAAATTCATGCAGCTGTCCAACAAAAGACATACTTCCGTCATCCAGAAAATTCAGGCGTTAATTTTTTCTCAGAAATGTAATCAATCTTTCGAGTCACCTCTGGACATTTCTCTTGAAGTGCATTTTACGATGGGTTTGCAAAAAAGTGATGGTTTTTCTCGACAAACAGAGTTGAAAGCCTCGTAAAGCTCTTCAGCGAAAATTTCGAGGGGACGCGAAATCCGAAAGATCAAAGACTTACGTTCCCGACATCGCGGCGGTGAACTCATACAGAAATACTTCCAACAACAAAAAATTTACCACCCACGTAAAACACTTGAGTTAATATATGGCCCCTTTGACGAGTCTGTCTGTCTCTGTCTACGAGCCACAGCGAGGCCTTGAACCACTAGGGGTATAAGCTTGCGTAGCAGTGGTCGAAAGCCATGTTTCAGCAACCTCATCAGACCATGAGACCATGACCGTGAAACCATGTCAAGTTATCCAGCAGTGACGGGCTATGCACTGCTGAGCATAACCACTGAAAGTAAAACTTCCCCCTAAAACTGTACCACAAGCATCAAAGGCGTCTACAGTGTTCAAGGTTGAAAGTTAAATTCTTTGCAAACTCCGACGTTCCCTTCAACCTCACTGGTAACTTTCCTTGTTTGACGATGCCTCGAGCAGAACTTTCCAGGCCAAAGATTTTGGCAGCCATCGTATGTTGAATAGTGGCCGTTACCCTTGGGAGTGATGAATGGCAAGAAAATATCGTCACTCGAGTCATTCGCAATAGTCTCGGTATGCTACGTGATGAAACCGAGCGAAATGGACGGTTCTCCACTTCCGGATTTCTTTGAGCATCTCTTCGTGACAAACTCAATTTGTCTGACGATAAGCAATACTTTTCCGTTTTTGCAGTCACTGTTTTGCAGTTGCAGGAAAATCTTGCGAAGATGCCGGAGAGAAAATTGCCCGACTCAGCTGCCAGTACGGTCGGCCAAGCAGAAGTGCAGCGTTCCAAGATAGAGGTATTTTATCAGAACGATATTGCAGCAACGGCGTGGCATCTACCGGAAGCCATTAGATTTAATGTTTGCTCCAAGAGCCTTATTTCAAATTCAAGAGCGGTTTTGCTGAAGGGCAATGCGCTAATGCTGCCACTTATAAAACGGCCTCGACATAAATCAAACTTTACATTCAATATTCGCCCAACCCGAAGCTCGTTTGTTGTTATGTGCTCCAAGAAACCATTCATGTTCAGGCGGAGAAAGTGCACGTTGGATTGAAAGGGCCACCAACAAATCCGACCGAGAGGCTAGTAAAGTTTTGAAACGTTTAAATTCCGTATAACTCTTTTCCTTATGCCCAAATTTTTACGTAACTCTAAGCCTTTTGCTCATAGATATTATTTAGTTTGCACGCACGTTTGTCAACTTTATTACTGCCTTCGACGAAAGAAACAAAATCTAAGGTGATAGAATCCCTACTTGCGTGAAAGCATAATGACCTTCTTCCGACTACTGAGACGTAAGTGAATTAAAGGCTGTTATCATTAATATCAGCGGCCGTATTTAGCAACCCGTTAGCCAGTAATTGGCAAAGAATTTGAGTAGTCAACCGAGTTTGGAGAACGAATGGAATTTGCGGATTATTTCTTTTTGAGAGCCCTTCCGCACTCTATTAGTTTGTTGGTCAGAAATGTATGGGAAGCGCTCACTACAGTTTCAATGGTCTACTCTCATTCACTTCTCACTTCGCTTTTTTCATATGTATTCCTTCTGCGTCACTTTTTCAGCAGTGTGACACCTGATCAAGCAACAGCAACTGCGCTTAGACATGTGAGAAAGTCAAAGAGGAAGAAGAAAAGCAAAAAAGACAAATCCATCAAATCCAGCTCCTCAGGTACAGCAGTGGTCGAGTCAATTCACATTCGTCAAGTTGCACAGCGCTCGTCTCATTTACCTTCTAGATAAATCAGCGCCCATCCAGAAATGACTGCCTGTAGTCCCAAAGAAAGCCAGATCTTTGACAATCTTATTGTCACTTTCACTGCTTGAGAGATGGCGAGCCATGGAAGCGGAACAGCTTCAATTCCGCTTCCGTGGCTCCACAGCAAGAACATTTCATCGATCTCGAAGCCTGGTTCCCATAAAAGACGGCGAAAACCAGGACTCCTCAATCAAACTGTCAAGGGAAGCCCAGTGAATTTCTAACGCTCCCGAGGCCTGCTTAGGCAACGGCCGAAGGCAGTCAGCAGTGCAATGCGAAACCCGCCTTTCCTTGCAGAGGCTTGTCATGCCGGAAGTTTGCTTAAAGCCCCTACCAGTTCACAACAAAATTAAAAGTCTGTCCTCGAGGTTTGAATTAAATTTGCGGGAGCAAAAACTGCGCCGCTAGGCAGCAAATTCAGCTGGCGGATTGCCACAACCTGATCAGCAAGCGGGAAAAGCGGAAGGAGGAGAATGGAAAAGGAGCTGGCCTGGGCCACGTCCTTCATTCCCCAAACACATTATTGGGCGCAGCCGGAGAGAGTTGTTCGCACTGAGCGTCTGTAAAGACCTTGGAGAGGGCGACGTGAAGCGATGAGGCACATAACTACATGGAAAGACCAAACTGCGCAATCGCTAAATGAGGACACTTTCAGGAGGGAAGAGATCAGCAAGACATTCGTCGATCAAAGCAGCTGTCAACTAGCTAGATTTCTATATGTCGATGCAGTGAAGTGAGAAACGATTGTGAATTATCTATGATCGATGTGAAGTTGAGAACACTCTGCAGGCATCACTACAAATACTGTGGCCGTCGATTGTTGCTTGCAGAATTGAACATGAATGGAAATCGATCGGTTTTCCTATGAGTTCTGATAATTGTGCACGGCAGAAATAATGTTTGTTCTGGCACAACGCTTTTTTCACACTTGGACATATAGATTCTAATGCATTCTTTGAAGGCACAACTCAACATTTTTTGTTATTTTTTATGCAAAACGTGCTGTTTTGCTTGCAAATTTTATACCACACTAAACTCAAGAACACTCTGCTCGATCCCCGGAACAAAAATACAAGCAAATGTATAGGGTGGGTTCGCGTGAATAGCCATTATAGACTAGCTTATTGGCTGCAGATATCGAGCGTGCTGCAAACGAGGTCCCACACCGGAATTTCCGTACGCCGCAAGTAGGCGTTCCATGAAACAGCCTCCCTCGTTTCGCCACGTGCACCGACCTTCATCTCAAAAGAACTGCCATCACAAAACTGCTCTAAACGATTAGGTGTTTCTGTGGAAAGACGCAAACATTGCTTCATCGAACTGCGCTGGCCATATACACTGATGTGAACGACTTACTTTGTGATTTCAACGAAACGAGGTCTTCAATATCCTGTCGTTCTGTGGCAGCTAATTACTTATTATTGCTATATCGCTCAAAATAACAGCTGCAGTTTAGGCCTTTGTAAGACATCATCGTAAATACGAATACGAAAGAAATGTCGTTAGATGCCTTCATCAGCGATATACAAATTCAATACTAACGTTGCACTGCCACTCTGAAGTGGTTTTTAACTGGTCGGATAAGAAGATGCACGAACGGGCTGGACGTGACAACTACGTTTTACGATTGCATGTCGTTAATGACGCCTATAGAAAACGTTTCGTAATTATTGCTGGGGAAACTGGGCACATAAAATGAAAGGCCATGTGTACGGCGAAAAATACGCTCAACCGAAAAAACATAAGACGGAACATCGAAGTAAAGCGAAGGGACACTTTTATTGCGATCACTTTCGAACTAAAATGATCATCCTAAACTGCACAGACTTCATTCTAGTAGGTATTGGCGAAGTCCTACGATTAACATGAAGCTTCTTCCGTCGCTCAGTGGTCCTTAACAGCAGGTGAAAACTAAATCTTCCTTGTGTGCTATAACAAGTACGATAAAGGCAGCGAGCCAAAAAATCGCTAGCAACGCTCGGGAAGCTCAAAGGCAGATTCAAAGAAAACTGCATGGTGGTATGGGTCAACCTCCATGACAGGGAACGACTCTTAAATGCCCTTTGGAAGCACCGTGTCTAGTTAGTTTTCTAGAAGTTGGTGGCTGAATAATGAGATAGTGGAGTGCAATCACAATCCAAATCGGAACTCGAACCCGTGGCCGTTACCGCACTAATCCAAATCAGCAATACGTGGCGATCGACTTGAAAAGGTGAGATTGAACCGCGAACTGCATGTTCAGTCTATCTTGCTCCAGAAGGAAACAAAGCCTGATCCACTTCATGTAATAAAGCATTAACACTCCGCTTCTTGAGACAGAAATAGACGACATGAAAGTCAAGCCGCTCTCGTCGTACAGACAAGGACCTCTCTTCGCTATGAAGGAACAGATGAATGCTACGCGCAGCTTTATGTGAAAGACAGGACGCAATGTGTTGCAGAGTAGCGTCCTGCGGCCGACTTTTGCAGGTGTTCGTCGAATAGCAAGCTTTCATCATGTTCTACCCTTCTGGTGTTGGATTGTAGTATGCGCACACTCAGCCTTATAGTGTGTACTTTTATTTATTTTATAGATTCGTTTACTTTTTCTGCCCCTATATGCGCTACAGCTCGTGAGTGCTTCATATACCGGCAAAATCTTTGACAGTTGAGGAGTTAAGTGGGAGCTCATTATACCAGGAAGGAGCCGAGAATTTTTTGAAAGAACTTCTGAATTGAATTAGTATCATGCACACAAGCTCCTAGTGAAAATTCTAGGAATTTCTTTCTGAGATCACTGCACTTGACCAAAAACTCCTTTTTTCTTTTCCGGAAAAAGAGGCTCAAACCATTGCGGGGATGGGGCGAACGAGGTGAGAAGAGGTGGAGAGACATCGGGGTTGAGCGGGATGTGTCGCACCACAGCACGTCTTCCAATCTATTCACAGTACGATTTTCTTCGCACATTCATTGCAGTAATCAAAAATACTCCATTAAATAACTGTTGATTCTATGTAACTGATCACGCATCAGTCTTCTCGAATCGAAATGTTAACATATGCAGACAACTCATTATCACTACGATAAGGTCTACTTGCCTCAAGAGTAGATCCTCTTTCCTTCGTTCCGAGTGCTCTAGTCTTCGCACTTAAACTGTAAAATAACGGCAGCAGCAAAAGCTGTTCCTGCGAAAGCTGCTACTGCATCCCAAATGCTGAACTCAAACTCAGCGAAAAATCATTTGAGGCGAAGGCATCGTCAACCACACCAGTGCTGTCTTCTCAGCCACTTTAGAACTCATGCCATGGTCAACAGCAACTCTAAGAACTCCCCGTCGATGGGAACATAATTTCGCTCATATGAAAAGCGACGCATTGTGCATCATATCTTCACCTCTCCCGCTTTCCCCCCTCATTTATTTTCACTTTCTTGTCATACACGAAGTAGGAACATAACGAGAAGATTGCGACGCGTTGGTATCCAGTGCCAGTATATAGCACACACCGACGGCATTACGGCATCGAAAAGTGTGACGAGTAGATACCAATAGAGTATGACTGGCGGTGGAGGATGGGAGCAGAGAATGTTGTGAGTGAAACTCAGTGCGGCTGACCTGGGCGAATTAGGCTGTAAACTGAGTGGAGAACTTTTTCGTGCAATCCTACTGTGCTTATTTTCTCTCCCGACTTCATAACAATAGTTGTTCGCCCTTCATGGCGACAACTGCTGTTCTGGCATTAAAATTCAGTTTCCGTCTGCACGTAAAATTCACAGCTTTATAGACTAATATAAACACTGCACAGTTTCCAAGAAAATTTAAGAATGAAGACAAACACAGCATAGCACAGTACTCATAGAAACAACAGACAACAATGCGCAACAAAACTATCATCATCCGATGAAGCTGAATCACAACGCCATTAAATGAAACATTCAGAAAGTTACAGAAACGCCACAATTGTTGGCAGACAGTCGTGAAACATCAAGTGGGAGACTAAGAGAAACTCTGGTAAGACTTGTGATTCCTAAGTACAGACCCAATGACGTTCACAGATCAGGAGAGGAAAATACATACAGCACATTAAGTGGTTTATGGTAGATATGTCAGTGCGACGACCACACTACTATGATACAGTTCCTGAGAGAGAACAACGACGAATATGCAACGGCCAAAAGCAAGCGCAATCATGCTGGAAGAGGGACGAAACATTACTGCCTTCTAGCAACGAGAATGTGAAAGCTCAGTGAATAGACTCGTCCAGCTCACTCGAGCTGAAATACAATGAAACGTTCAGCAGCGACAGCAATATATCACCTATAATCTTATCAAACGCTGTATTGGAATAAACCTGAAGAAATGTCATCAGAATTCCACAAACACCAGCTGTCACGACAGGTCACCCCAAACTCATTCAAGGAGACCGATGAATTCGAGTCGGAGATGTGAAAAGCAACTAGTAAAATGACAGAAGGTGAAGAAAATAAGTAACAAACTGGCAAAATGAATGGTCAGTGCCAAATGGAACTGCAAACTATGCACTCGCAATGATGCAATTGAAACAACAGCGCAGAGACAGTAAAACGTCTATGCGGCAATTCATCCGTCTCCAACGCACGTGGCATCACGATCACTTCGCGAACTTCTTAGCAGGATGATCATCAGTGGTAGCGGACGTGGCTCGTTTTACAGAGGAGCGACCATCCAGACAGGGATCCTGAAAGCAGGAGCGCTAGAGGTGTATTATCCTGCGCAGGTACACTCTCATCGCCTTCGAACTTTCATCGCACTGGTGTCTCGAACGACACCAGCAGCACTGAATGGTCTGCAAGGGCAGAGAACCACCACAAGCGATGAATTCATATGGTCTCACGTCACTTATGCTGCGTGTCGGCTAGTTAAAACTTCTGTCACTTAGCCTTCAGTGGTTGAAACTTAAGCACATACCCCTTTTTTGTGCCAGTTTTTACGAGTTATGCACATAAACGTGTGGATCCCAATTCCGTTCAAACAAGGAAAAAACAGCGGACAATCTTGACAGCTCGGACTTCCCCGTCCGCGAGATTTTGAGCTGAACGTTGACGTCAGCGATTCGTGGGAAGTGCACATAGATCTCAAGATCGACCGCAAACAGTCACGACGACCATGTACAAACATACCAGTTCTGGATGAACCATTCTGTATCCAGAAGCTAACCTTCTGAGGCGCTACCATCTACGCTAAATACAACGTTGTCATCGTTAAAGCACCTTTAATACTTACTCGCTAGTAAATCCTGCGCGTGACATTCCACGCATAAATCCCACGGGTGAAAAGCAGCATTTACGGCTAAACTCGTCATATGCGAACTCACACAGATAATTTCACGACGATAGTGAGTGACCCGTTCTCGTCTAACCAGTAAACCCCAGAAATGCCGCCTACCCCATGAAGCAACGATAAAAATGCTGCTCTTGTCCATGCATTGGTTTGAAAATGCACAGTATGCAAAAAAGATCGAAATTACTAACGACAGTCGAAAGAGGAGAGTGAGCTTTTCCAGAATCATCGGTCCTGGTTGTGTCATTCATTTCTTCTGCACAGGAAAGCTTATGCTCGTTCATCCACTGTGACTCCAAACCGTTTAATGCCCGCTGCATGGAACTGCCCTCTTTAACTGCAATACTCTGTTCTGAAGAAGTTCAGGCTCTAGAACATATGGCAGATTTTGCAGAAAAACTCAAACGTCCTGACGAGATCTCGCCAGAATCAAAGGAAAGTGTAATCTCTACGACAAACCTTTCTACAATCCGGAGGCGGTCTAAACCGCATTCTGCGCTCCCTTTAGAAGTCTTAAACGATGCACGCAGTATGAAGAATTGTCTTCGAAATCCCTAAGAAGCTTAAGGCTTGATAAACTCGTAAAAAGCTCGAGAAAGATCGCACCAAAATCGCTAAAACTTGAAAGATAGAATAGTTCCACTGTCGACAATCATAAAAAATTCAAGCACCCCACAGATTCGAGTAGGAATTCATTGAAAAACATTCAAAAATGCTGCGATTTTAAAATGCGTTCTCGAAAAGTTTCGGCAAAGAAGTGACCTGGGGTAAAACCTTGAAATATTTTAGATAATATGACAACGACTGTTACCACCCAGAAACGGTTTAGAAGAAATGGCTCTATCCGTTCGTTTAGTAGGTTAGTAAGTGCAACTTCAAAGAGCAATTTGAAGAATCGCAGAGTTTATATAACCTCCATGCTTTCAGCACAGCAGTTAGTGCAACGGCGTTTGTCTGAAAAAAATGTTGACCAGAAGGGCAGCTTCTGGTCAACATTGCTGGAACTAGACGAAGCCACAATTTATTCCGGGACAACGAGTGCTTATATGCTTTATGCACCTCAAGCAAGACGGCTAATTCAACGGCTATGTAACTAAGGTGCACATGAGTCCGAAATTGCTCTTTGCAGACTCTCACAATACACCCATACAACAATACTTTTTGCTAAAAATGCCGCCTCCTGTCATAAAATTTTAAACGATGTCATGCTTCCGAATCCCGTGCAATCAACGATGTCATATGATTCATGGACTTCGTCCCACCGGCGTTCACTTAGCGAGTTACGCTGCTTTGAGTTATTCGCTATTTGCCCCTTTCCAGTCCCAACGCATCTTCTGATCTTCAAAATGCATCAGTTCCATCTGAAAAGAGTACCTTGTGCGGTTGCTGACGCATAAACGACATGCTTCGTGCCATTGTTCGAAGACTGCTGGGAACCCCTGGAAGCCTCATTTCCATTCAATGCTGATGTCGTACCCATCAGGCGGTTCTTGCGAATGGCTGATCCTTTCGACTGAGCGGATGTAACCTTCGAAGAAAATATCATACCGTCATGAGAACGGGGACGATTGGGCAACCCTCAGTGCATTTTTCTGGAATCTTCTGAATTCTATTCCGCAATCACAACCAACTGTTTGTGATTTCGCAGAGCAATGAATTACATTGACGAATCACTTCGCCACTAAAAAAAGAAAAACTTTAGTCAAATGACATTAAGCTCATCTAGTCATCGCTCTCACAAGCTCATCAAGTCATCCCCCCTACTGCAAATACGCGTCTTCCCTTGTACTCTTTCTAGAACGATATTTCGAAAGTGCTGAGCAAGCGGAAGTGCTGCTAATAGTAGCTAAAATGGATGTTTCGCTAGAAAAGAGTGAATTCGCGAATGACGTCGACTAATCTCAAAAGCAAAAGCAAGTTTCCCACAGTCGCCTTTTCAAAGAACATCGCAATTTGGCAAAATCACGTTTCGTTCAATGTTGCTCTAACAGAAAACTTTATTTCATATAATGTTTACGCAACAATTTTTATCCACATTGCACCGACAGCTCAGTTCAAATCCACATCGTGACATTTTCATCAATGTGCCAATCAAACTGTTTTAACTGGCATAAAAGTTGCTTACACAATACGGCATACTGTCTTCGCTCTTTTCCTTCCTTGGTTTTGCAATAATCACTGACCCTACGTTTCATGGTGGCAGAGACTTTGATATATGGCAGGCGTTTGTTGTTCCCGGAGTCATTCCGATACTGGCTTAGAGGATAGCGACTAGGTCTTTCGAGGCATCTTTTTCGTCTCAAATATTTTGCTTCTCAAATGTGAGTAATCCGCACACTTGAAAAGCAAAGCACAATGCGGATGGCAGCTCTTCATCAAACATGGTTTTTACTCCGTTCACATTGCTTTGCAGAATGTAGAGGTGACGTTTCTCCCACTTCGTTTTACCAAGCTTGGCATCAAAAACTTTAAAAGCTGACTTCATTCTCCGTTTTACAAATATAGTGAAGCAGAGTCTTTATAGGTGAAAATTTGTTTCACTTCTACGAAAATTGGAACCTGCTTGTTTGGGCATGGTTCACGCCTTAGAGTGGCTGTTAAGCAGCCAAAGTTTCCTACTGCTCGTTCAAATCTATATTAGCTCTCCAGAAACAGGTATGCGCGAGGTTGTGAAGTTCCAATATCAGCGCCAATGTTATGTGTGAAAACGTCAATTCCATGCTCCAATGTTCGTTGATCACATTTTTGCTGTAGAATACTAAGATTAGTGGTTAACTGTCGATAAAGTGCAACCATTATCACGAAATTCGTTCTAAAAATCAGTTGATGGTATGAAACCCCATTAACGGAGAGCGGTTGTAGAGTCCCTTTAGGACGTTTATTGGCAAAGGCAATTTAGGTTGCATGCTCGATCGTGCCTTGCTTCGATAAGCGTTACGCCTTGAAGCAACTTCACTTAACTATGCAAATGAAGCAATAAAAAGGTTTCACTCCGATGCCTCCATTAATTCGGCGATTAGTCAATCATTTCTGCCGTCGCTGATTTTTTAATTTCGTTGGCTGCATTCAGGTCATGGATGCGCTGTCTACAATTCAAAGACACATCGCAAGCTTCTCTGGCAGCTTAAATTTAGTGAGGTCCTTGCTGAACTGCATTCCCATACTCCTGAGATTTCCAAGTTTTCATCGCCTCAATTTCTCCCCCATTCAGAGAAATCGCGTCAAGTACAACAGGTTAGCAAAAGGCAATTTCTTCTATATCGTTGGTCACCGACAACGACTGTTGTAGGAGTGCGTCTGCCAAGATCGAAACTTGACAAATTGGCAACGTTTCGAGAACTTGCAACACATGAGCTCTTTGCTGTAAACCAAATCACGAGAGAAATATAGAACCAAAAAATTCGTCAGCTCATCTCAGATGCAGCACTAAAACGAAACGATTTACCGTGGCGCAGAGGCTAAGCAGCGTGGTACTTTCTGAAAGAAAATGGAGACCCAAAAAGTGCACCGTTACTACAGCTCACTAGTCTGCAATCAACCTTTCATCACTTCCATCAAATCGTAACGAAAAACGCGAGCAATTCCTCTCCTCTTCACCCCTCTCCCTACCTCCTCTTCCCAACATATATTACTTAAGGAATACTCGATTGTTACCACCGCCCTGAAGAGGCCGATGGATACACAGCGTTCCTCCATTCCTCACGTTTGCTCATATCCTTCATCTACATATACCCAAAACAAATGCCACAGCAGGACCACAGACAATTGCGAAAAAAGGAACTCGCCGCATTAGGAATTGTAAGGAACATTCCGCCTAACATCGGGTTGCGTTCATGCATATATGCCTTATAAGGAAATATAACTACTAGCCCCCGCCTTCACCCTTCCCCTCCCACCTTGTCACTACTTTTCATCAGGCGTAGTTCACAGCGTTAGCTTCGCTAACGATGTGCGGCCCAGTCGCCAAGGGAACATGAACTCGGAGATATATGCCTGTGATGGCACAAAATATAATACTGCTCTTATTGAAGGTATTAGGATGGAAAGTAAAGGAAGCCGAACAGAAAAGAAGCTTTCATTGGCAGATGTGGAAGCACTTCAATACAGGATCCAGGAGGGATCCAAGGTGTCATATCTCTTGGAAGCAATGTGTCATGACTATCGAATCAAGAGATGAATCTGCTCACTTGCATTTTGCTCCCACCAAAGAGCACTTTTGCAGTAAACTGCTAAAGCAGCAAAGTTGATGCTCACAAAACAGCTTGAACATCAATTCACTCTCACTGGAAATATAATCACGTCACGGCATGCAAACGAAGATATCAACGGCAGAGGGTAGCAAACTTTTTTACTTTGAACAGAATGAAATATGCTGCGAATCATTATTTATCTCGACAATAAACATCAATACGAAACCAATTTTAGAATTTCGCACATGACTTACATCCTTCTAAACCAGCGCACTGCTTGCTCATGCGATGTGGCACAATATAACATTGCCATCAAATTCCTCATTAACCCTCATCACGCCCCATAAGGGGCGATGACCATATAACACGGGGCTTGCACGATGTTCTGATCATGGGAAAGATTCTATAGTATTCCTCA
>JAARMF010002899.1:0-13669 GCA_022844705.1 Toxascaris leonina
AAAAAACTCTCGAAACAACCATCAGGTGTCTTGTCCACAAACGTGGCTTTTCGTCAAGCATTTATTTATTTATTTATTTATTTATTTATTTATTTATTTATTTATTTATTTATTTCATGTCCCGAGTTGGGAAGACATACAAAAGTATGTGAGCATGAACAGGATGAAGAAGAAAGACGCTAACAGAGACACAATTTAGGAAGTTGGACATTTAGAACGTGGGGTATTGATATGAAGCTGCAAGAGTTAAACATCATCGAAAACATTAGACTAGAGGCATGTAATCTTTACCGAAACGTTTGACGCTTATTCATTCGGCACTCAACAACAACCGTCATAATCTATAAAGATGGTTTGCCATCAAATATTCGGTTATATTATTCTAATCGAGAATTTCAGCCGATATGCAAATTACGCAATAATTGAATCGTTGATCTAACCTTACTACATCGAATTCAATTTCTTTTAGCCATTAACCCTCCGANTTTAGAGGGAATCTCAAAGACTGAAATTCATAAGCTTCTGGATATTGGAGTGGAAAATTTCCACCTTCGATTTCTATATATATATATATTTGTTGGAGTATTTGTGAACATATCATTTTACAACTTCAACAATCTTCATCGCTCATATGCAAATTTTTAAATGAAATAAAATTAGTGGTGAAAATTTACACGCAATAAATGTGCATCAAATAGCACATTAGATGAATTCTCCACTTCTTCTTTGTCGTTAAAGGCCGTCTTTTAATTGAGGCAAATTCCATACGTCAACGATAGAATCTTATGACGAAGAAATAATCACAACGAATTTTCATTTGTGAATAGTGAGATTGAAGAGAAAAGAGAATCTGAAAAAAAAAAGAAGAAATTTATGAAACGTTTAGCATTTCTATGATCGCCGTACGATATGTTTGTTATCTTTAATTTTGGGGTCAAATTTGAAAATTCCCTTATTCGTTGTTGTGCGTCGATGAGGGAGGGCACTTTCTCTATTTCTCATTCATAATGACGCATTTAAGAGCGTTTTATTTCTTGTGGAAAAAAAAGAGGAAACGAGAAATATTTAATAATTATTATAATTATTCACAATAAGATTTAAGGTACTACTATTACTATTTATATATAATTGCTCATCGTTTTTTTGAACATTTCGACGAGTCTATTGTCGAGCAACTGAAATGTTGAGGTATGTCACAAGCTTAATTGTCACTCATATTTTTTTCGATGTAATATGCAATGTACTTTAATAATAATTGAAAAAAGGAATGCGGCTTTACTGTCTTATAAAAGAAAAAAATGCTGCATCGCTTCACGTTCATCATAAAAACCCACCCTACTCCTTCCAGAAAATTTGAGCTAAGCAGTCGTTTCAAATCTTTGAAAATCTCTTCCAGCCTACATTCATCAAAGTGTCGAATGTGATCTCAACTATGTGGAAACTTGCTCAAAATGAGGATGATGAAACGATGATGAGAAGGGTGACGGATTGAGAGGTAAGGGGCATTAGATGAGGGCAATAAGTTAAAGCTAAAAAGAGCTAAAACTAATTATCGAATGCTTTCAATGATGCTTTCTTATTAGCTTCAGCTTAGATTTATTCAACGATATTCAACAATTAAAATGCAATTTGCACAAATAATTTGAAATCAATTTGATAGAGCATAAGAAAGACGATTGCCTAAATGAAGCAAATGCCTTTCATTGCAAACGTATTTAATTGTTTCGATGAGAAAGTGGATTCGTTGAAACGATTTTCAGCATCACTCTTAATCGATGTGCTTATTGCCCGAGAGATAAGCAAGCAAATTGGTTTATTCTTTGAAGCGATCGCAATTTTGTGTGTTTAATGTTGACATGTCGATGTGTGTGCATTCGACAATTATGCACACGCCTAAAACCCTCTATCATGCTTTATTTATCGTCAATTGCTTGCCTCACCATCTATCGATGCTCAATGCCTCAATTGCCGCCGCTCTTCATTCGATTCCGTCGTCTTTTTCGTTGTGTCGTTTAATCGAGCCGAGCACCGCCCACCTACTTCGACAGCCAACCAATCAACGTTCGGCATACGGTGTAGAAGGCGTTACAAATCTCTTAAACGCTCAATTAGCGATGTTCAGTTTCGAGTGCAAAGGTGACGATCATATGTCGCAGATGGCACCTATGAAGTGAAATGAGAGCGAGGATAGGGGTTTCTTCTTCTTTTTTTCCCCCCTTTTTTTTCTTCGTTTTCCTCTTCAAAGATTTCTTTGTGAAGATATTGTGATTGTATTGCTGATTAATTCGAGTGAAGATTATATTAATAATTGTTTTATTGTTTTATCTATCATATCTATTGCTTTAAAAAAAAATTGATAATTAACTAACTGATAATCAGCTAATTGATAATCAGCGCTGATATTATTCAATGTTATTTGTAAATGTTTCAAGGTTAGCTTTGCAATAAACTTCGTCATTTTATNNNCTATTTTAGATTTGTCTCGGAGAGCTTTTCCTGTTGGATAAATATTTCATTCGTTTATGGCATTTTTATTGCAATATTTCTTTTGGAGTTTTATTATAAAAATTAGATAGATTTTTATTGAAAATGAAGCAAAAAAAAGCAGTCAACCATTGAAATCTTTTCCTATTGTAATCTCTTAACGACTGAGATTTATGCCTTTTTTTCTCAGCTAAACGCGTTACTTAAGTGACTAGCTTGTTATCACCAAACTTAAGTGAGCGTTTGCTATCACTTTTGAATGCTTTAAATTAAGTNTGTTTGCTGCCACTTTTGAATGCCTGGAATTAAGTTCGTGCAATTCAGTTCATTATCTTTGAGAGGATTAGATGATCGGCTAGTGCACTATTGAAATGTATATCATCTCTTTTCGACCGTTTGTCAGCATCATCGCATTCATGATACTTGAATGCTTTCATTTTTTGAATTTCGCTAGTCACTTCAAATACTACTCTTTCTTTCTTTATTATTTAATAAAGCAATTTAAATAAATGAATAAATGAATATTCCCACCACAAAAGCCGTAAATGCTTTATATGTGCAACTTGCATATAATTAATCCCCTCAAAACGATACGCATCTGGGTGCCGACTGATATTAGTATATCTATTTTGATAGGTAATGTTGATTTTGTGTTGTTTGATTGAAGCTGTAGTTCGAGCTCTATTTGTCACCTTTGACTATCTCTTTTAGATGATTTTATAAAGCTTCATGTAATCGAGTATAATCTTCTTTATATATATATATATATATATATATATATATATATATATATATATATNATATATATATATCCGTAATATTCATTTTTCAGAACAAAACGCCCCAATGGTAATGATGTCAGATTCGATGGAGGGACTCTCATCTCCAGAACCATTTAGCAATAGTTCACGTTCACCTCATTCAAGTCCTGATCTTAAATTCTCAATCCAAAACATTCTCGATCCAGCATTCGGAAAGGTTATCTAATTTATAACGATTTCTGCAAAAAAATAAATAAATAAATTTATTCCACTTATTAGGGAAGACTGTCATAAAAAAACCAAAATTATAAATACTGCAAAAAAAACTATCAAGAATCGCAAACACTAGAAATCATTTCTTAATAGACATAGAAATCACCACTCCTCTAGCCCAAAAAATTTTCACACTGAAATTAATTTTAGGTTTTTTGTTGGAAATATTAGTGGAATTATAAAGGTTGTTGTGCGCAACCAGAGGAAAAGATTTTTTTCCATTCCACTTCATCGTAATAAATCATCAACGACAAGTGTTGTGTCTAAAATTTAAAGGAAGCAATTCAATAAAGACAAGTTTTAGTTGTTTTCCAATTTTCTCGAATATGATGTCTATCGAAGAAAAAATATTTTCAGCATGTTAAAAGCACTAAAGCAAGCAGTTCAAAGAGTGCACAAGAGAATATCGGTGTACCATTTCCCGCATGGATCTATTGCACACGTTATTCCGATCGACCAAGCTCAGGTCTTTCAAGTGCTGTCATTTTGAATTATATTCCATAGTTTATGCAAATTATCGAAGAAAAGAATAAGAAATTTTAAGTACCTATCGTAATCAATCAGCAAATAAAAGCCCCTCCCCCGTTTATAGTCTGTAATACACCGACTGATATAATGATTTAAATAAATCGTTGTCGTTTAATAGCTTCTGATGAATGCAATTCAATCTATGCATTTTATATCATCGAACTATCGAACGCTCTGTTTTGTTGATCTCTATTGAAAGCTTCAAAATGATAACAAGATGATAGCAACTTCATCGTTGAAAATAATTCAAAATCGAAGCTTCCGGAATAAAAGCCGTTGGATAAACTTCAATTGATTACGTATTAAAAGAATAATAAATATATTTTTATAGAAATATATGTATATATTTTTCTTATTTATAAAGAGGGGAAGTAATTTTTACTCAAAAACGTCATGTCATTTTTTTTTTCTGAAAGAGAGAGAGGATTTCAAAGTTTTCCTTACGTAAGATCTCTTTTTTTTTCTCTCTCATCACTTTCAAAATTCTTAATTTAGGGCCTCGATGTAGGCGTGTCAAGAGGAAAGAATCGAATCCAAGCGAAGAAGAGAAACGTCCACGAACTGCATTCACTGCCGAACAACTCGAACGTCTCAAAGAGCAATTTATGGATAATCGCTATCTCACTGAGAAACGACGTCAAGAACTAGCTCATGAACTCGGTCTAAATGAGTCACAAATTAAAATTTGGTTTCAGGTAGTTTTTTTTTCGTCTCAATTTCATTTATTCGTTCATAACTTATCTCGCTCGCTTAATATTTAGAAAGATCGAACAATGAGCGGCTATCATTTCAAATTGATTTTCAAGAAGTTCGAAGTGTTAAGTAACACAACCTTAACAAGCTCTCCATCCACAATCATATATAATTATGCTCTCAAATTCTTCCCGAATGTAACTCACAACTTCTCATTTCGCTTCAGAATATTATGAGTCATATTGTCTTATAAAATGCCATAAAACTTTAATGCACTTATTTATTATATCTTTCCATAGCATATAGTAGTACAATAAATCAAAACTATGAAGATATTCGAAACATTAGTGAACAATTTTTTTTAAATATTAGAAAAAAAGCGAGTAATCGATCGTCAAATATGAGGTAATCTCGAAAAATTCCATCAATATATTGCAAGAGTTTTTCTTCGTCTTGTCTAGAAAATAATAGCGGTCGGTATAGCGACAAAAAAAAAAGATATTTGTTAAATAATAATATTAATTCTGGTAATCTGTTCAAATAATATTGGCGACTTATATTAAAGCTTCTTAATAGTTTTGTAAATTAAAGATTAAAACGCATCAATACTATTAAAACAATGCGAAAATTAGCGATAGATAATCCGACCAAATAAATACAATCGCGTGGCGCGCGATTTCAAAGCGATACAAAGTGTGAAAAGCGATTCTATCAAATGTGAGTAGACGCTGAGCGATTTACGCCATAAATTTCAACCCTACAATATGTCCATTGACCTTTCCCGCGCATCTATAATTCCCTTGAAGTTGGGTAAATGCAAACGATTTGATGCATATAAATTACCAATTGCTTGTTAATATTATTCATCATTAAAATGATGGAGTTTAAACAAAAATTCATTGCGCATTATTTAATAAGAATAAAAACTCATAGTACTAGACTAGAAGGAAACTATCACAAGCTTAATGATAGAGTTGCGAGAAGCTTCTCGCTTATTCACGAAAAGCTGAGCGAAAGCTCATCTAGTTTGAGTGTCTGATATAGCATATGAATCTCAGATACTGCTATTTGCTCGGTTATTAGCTAATACCAACTCCTCTGTCAGCTAATATCAACCTGTCTGTCAGCTAACATCATGACCATCAATTGAGTATCCAATATGCATCAATCGCAATAATTTCATAAATGCTCTTGCTTATAGTGCATTTATAATCTTCACATAAATTGCTACATTTTATTGCTGTTATTTGTGAGTCGAATAAAACCGATCAGTCTCCAAATATTCATTGATGATCTTGCTTCAGCTAATTAAGCTGCTTTTGAAATTTGAGTTGACTTCTTGAGGAAATCAAGCTTTAAAAAAAAAATTTCTCATAGAAAATTTATTATTCTTTTCTTCTCGAAGATTCTATCGTTTGATTTCCAAAATTACTTCACATTTCGCCATAATAGTTTTGCGTTGATTTCTTTCAAATTTTAATCAAATAACAACAATAGTGTAAAACACCTCAATAGATGAGTGGTGGTAAAGAATAAAAGAAGAAGAAAGAAGAAAGAAAAAAACGAGGAAAACGAGAGTCAACTTTGATGAATTGCCTCTTTGTTTCGAGCGAGAGCTTATCGACGATGAGACTAACACAACGTTGAATGAATGATTTATTACCGTTTCATCGAGAATCCGATACACTCACTACTGTAGAATTAGTTTGCAAATTGATGATGTTCCACTAATTCTTTCAGTGATTTCAATTTTTCAAAAAATAAAAATTAAAAAATTTCCCTCATCCAATTTTGCAAACGTTAATCTTGAATATCTATCTATTTCGGCGTTAAATATAGCATATATGTCCATCTTATAACACTAACCTCTCGTATTCTCGATCTCTTATATTCCCCACTTATTTGCGCTATTAGAGTATATATTAGCTTACTTTTAAGCTCTAAGCAGCAAAAGCATTTCTGCTTTCTTTTGTGTTAGCTTAAAGCGCTTGTAGTACTTTTCAAAGTCAAAAAAAGCAACTAGCCTTTCAATGTGATTTTTAAATTCATCTCGCCGATCAACGCTTTAAAATCGTCTAGTTGGAATTATTGTCATTCAATTTGTTAAATGATTACTAAAGAATATCTAGCGCAATATTATTCATTAATTCTTAAAATTGAGACAAATAATTGATGAGGTAAACGATTAACGAAGAATCATCTAAACGATACGGTAGCTATTCGAGCGATGAGTATGGTGTAAACGCTCGTTATTTTTGATAGATAGTAAAACGACGCGCACTTTCATCATCAAATTTTGTTTTAGAGTGTTTTCTCAACAAAAATTTCTCAAAAGTGTATTGGTATTCATTCGCGCTTTTATGTACGCTCAACAGCTGTCATCATTAGAGAGCACTATGAATGACATTGAAAAATTTTTCAACGTTTTAGGCCGATAAATTTTGTGCTTTTTTTAATTCTCTCTCAAAAAAATATTCTCCCGCTGTTAGAGGAAAATATTTTGAGGTTTTCTATGGAAATTATTGGGAAGAATGGAGAGAGAAAGGGGGGGGGGGAAGAAGGGAATGCTAACTGCACTGATTTGAAATCCCCTTTGAAAACAACACATAAAGATACCTATGAATTGTGAATATCGTTGAAGTTGCAATATAGCCTCCGATATCGATGAGTTCGCTCTTGATTATTAAATAAATAAGCGCTCATTATACGTGATCGCGCATAGCGGCTACATAGGTATTGCGCTGGGAAATTTAAAATAAACATTTACAAGTATTATACAAATATAGTAATTTAGTTATTTATATAGTAATTTATATGGTTATATATATAGTAATTTAGTTATTTATATAGATCGTAAGAAATGAAACAAAATAGAAATTGGAAAAAAAACAACGAAAGAAACAATAAACGAAGAAATTTCTCTTCGAATTTAACAACAGCCGTCATTTTTGCATCATTTTCAGATGTCAACGAGGCAATCGAATAGAAATATCATCGAGATTTTTGTGAGTGATAGTTGAAAGAGAGACAGCATGTGTACATATATATATGTGTGTGGGGACGATATGAGGGATATCATGAATCCATACGAATGTTTTCAAAAAGGGATATAATATTTTGATGAGTGAGCGAAAATGCGCCAAAACTCTCCGATTCTTGAAAGCATATCTCTTCATTTACGAAACGTCTTTAGCGTGCATACATATTGAATCGCTCGTAAATTACGGTAGTGGCGAGTGTTCCACTCTAATGAGCGAGCGATTTGATTTGAGCATATTTTAAAACGGCCTTTTATTAGTATATCAGATTTGTTATCGTTTCCAATCTCAAACGAGTTTATTGCAATGAAAATCTTTTCCACTTATTGCTGACTCGAAAATAATTCTAAAATAGCGATCAGTATTTTTCTTGTTATCACAATTATTGAACAACAGACTTTTGCGCTAAAATGCGATTCAATTGCAGAGAGCTTGATTTGCTTTTTGTCAGTGGATCACTATAAACAAATTATCGCATTAATTTTATCGATAGTATAACAGGTTCAGAAAAAATACCTCTATTATATAGTGTACAATTTATATATATATATACATGTTATTTAGATGACGATGAGTTATTTCGTTGATGCACTTTCAACGAGAAAATGAAGAGAGTTTTGCTGTGTAAATGTGAGCTGGCGCGCAATACGAACGCCTATCATCATGTTCATCTCAATAGATAACAATCACCCACTAAGGAATTTGTAAACGAGTGCATAGACATGCAAACGTTTCGGGTGACATTTTCATCGTCTATATCTCTCCATCCGCACATTTTCTTTATGAACGCTTTCGTTTCCCGCTTTAGGGACCAGTTCCCGCAACATTTTAAAAGGCATCATCGATCTAAACTTCTTTGTGAATATACCGCTTTCAAGTGAACACCCACACCGCATCTTAAACTAGTCGTTTCAATGGACAGCATAATTAAACTTTGACAGAGTTTCTCTTCCGGAGAATGTTCTAGTGGGAACGATAAGGAGCAAGAAGTGGTGGGGGGAGGGGGGGGGGGGGGGAGGTGGTGAGATGGGGGTGAGTTTCAAAGAACGATGCTCTTGATATCTTAGTGTAGGCTGGATAGAAAGAAATTCAACAAAAATCGCAGCTGACGGTAATTTAAAGTCTTCGACAAAAAAAAGGCATTTCCATACCGATAATGATTACCTATGCATACCTGTACCAAATTACCATAAAAACACCTCTTTTTCAGAAAGTCTTTTTCCATTTCGTTCCCGTCGTATTTTTCTTTCCCTTTCTTGCCGTATTATTGAATTTCTTATCTTTCTCGTACGACTTTCTCTCAGCATTAATTCCCCCCCCAAAAAAAGCGTTAATTTTTGTGTGAAGAGAGCAGCAATGTGGAAAATATCGCGGTCACGTAATACGCTCATGAGTTGTCTCTCGTTTGTATACGACGATATATCGTCATCGAATGAGAAAAGAAAGGTCATGTCATGTCCATATGATAGCGATAAGCATGACCTTGTATCGCACATAGATGCCAATTAAAGTAATTAGTAGCGAGAGTTGATACGTAATCGAAATCAATCAACTCGTTTGCATCGTTATGATTTACAAGATATGCCTATATGTATATTGAGTATTTCGATTCGAGAATATATAGAGAAGAGAGCATATTCGGCTTCTTCTTGATATTCGTTTTAAATAATCGAACAAATGGGTAGCATCATCAGCCCTTTATTGCCCATTCATCTGAAAAATTCTCGAGAAAGTTTCACAACTCTCGAGAAAATGCGCTATAAATAGCACTTCTATTTGCTGATGCATGACCCGCTCACCGAATTTAACACTATATTCACAATTATTTATATGACTCCGGAACCTTTATAGCACTAGTCACATTGGAGGATTGTAAGCCTCATGATGAGTCATAAGTTCTAAACCTCTGAGACACTCCCTTCCTTATAGTATTTCTTCTACGTCAAAATGTTTGTCCATAAATATCTGCATCAATGGACTAAAAAAGTTGTTTAACTCTATTATTTCCTTCGAAAAAAATTATTATTATCTATTTCAAAGTGAATTAAAATCTATTAAAAATAGTAATTATATAAGTGATTGTATTTCAGAATAAGAGGGCTAAACTGAAGAAGGCATCTGGTCAACGTCCTGTGCTTGCATTACATCTAATGGCACAAGGCCTCTATAATCATGCCTCGATTCCGATGCTCAATCAACCTTGATCTCTACGTGATGAAATTATTTGATGCTTTTACTTTCTCATGCTTCTTCTCATTCATTCATCCAGTTTTTTTGATAATAAATTATCAATGGCTTATTTTTTTGATAATATTTTGCAAAAATTCTTTTAATAATTTTCATAATTATTGATGGAAGAGAGAGAAAATATCATTGAATTTTTGTTTTTTTTTTAAGATGAGAATATATTTGAGAATAAATGACACAAAATTTGAAATTATTATTTGCCCGTTCGATAATTATTATCAAAGAAATGTGATCACTGATTTGAAATCATTTATTCTCGTTCATTTTTGTTGTATTCATCTTTTACAATCGTCATATCGCATCAAACGTTTCAATTTTTTTTTCCTATTGTTGAAATGAGTCAAGAGTTCTCTACAGAGTGATAGTTTTAACTATAAATCGTGAAAAAATTCTCAAAATTGAGGAAATCGTTCAAAGCTACGAGATCCATAAGCGGATCTAATGATAAGCGCTCGGCAATAAGCGATTAATCATCGAATGATAATGTCGATGTTCTTTTTTTTGCAACGATGAAATTGAGAACTTCATGGATTAGCCCCCCCCCCTTCCCCCCCCCCCCCCACCCGTGGGATTTATATTCATTTAAGAAGTGAGGCCGTGTGATATAGGAGAGATTTTTAAGTGAGAGTGTTAAAATTGCGAGATTATTTCCACGGCTGTTGTATGAATATCACAACCTTTACTTGTCTACTCTCTACTCATTACGTTATCATCTATATTGTTGATTGATTCGAATAATGTCAATTTTTTGACATTCTATTTTCGGCATCGTATTGACGTTGAACCGACCGGTTCAATTAGTGAAATTAAAAATAATTTCTTTATTTTCTACAGAAAAACCCCTTAATAACTCGATGATTTACAAGAGAATATTGTTAGTCTTACGATTAATATGATGAATGGTGACAATTATAGTGTTCATAGTCGTTCTTTTCTTCATATGTCATAGCGTGTTGTATACGTTGGGGATTTTGTACAATTTTTTTGAGGGGCGAGGGGGGGAGGGGGGGGGGGGTTTTGTTTGCTTTGCATATTATCGAAGAGAAGTGGGAGGAAAGGTGGAGGAGACAAGGCACAGGTATGCCACCTTTAATATCTTCTAAGCGATATACGAAAGGTAAGGTGTGTGTACTCCAGTTAGCCCCTCTCACAAGGAAATAACTGGGTTTATCTATGCGAGTATATAACGTTTACAACACGTAATGTTAAATCCGAAATGATTGTGCTGATCTTCTGCAAAAAAAAAAAAAAACAAAAACAACAATGTACAGTGAATGCGTTGTTCTAGATGTAATGAGAGATTTTTGTTGTTATCACTTGATCACTTGATTGAGTGATAACAAGTGATCAAGTGATAAGTGATAACTTTTTGTTGTTATAAACGTTGAATTATAGCATTAATGAAGAATAATATGTGTAAAAAAACATTAAATAGTCAACGTTTAGTTTTTTTTTCGCTATAATTTTTTTTTCTGTGCCAATAAACTTTTTTCTTCTTCTATTTGTTTAAAAAATATTTTTGCTAAAATATTTTCACTGTTTTTGTTTTCACCTATATCGCAACAATGGTCATTTTGTTATCGTTGTGGAAGCGATATTACTGCTTCATAAGAGAGGGATTTCTCGAGTTATATGTGAGTGAAAAGAAAACAGCGACAATGATAAGCATACGTTATCTTGCATTGAGCATCTTGAAGAGCTAGCTGATCGATGATCGCATTGAGCTGAACGAGAGTGGATATGATCGCTTAGCAGCTATGCAGCTAAGCTTAAATAGTGCACTACCATAAAGCCTCATTAGATGGATAGTATTTGAGGTAAGAAGCAAAACTTTTATGAGGCAACTATGGGGCAAGGCGAGGAGGAATCGATGAGATGGCAAAAATGAAAGGTAGAACTACAAGAGGAATTTGTTAAATTGCGCAAAAGAGTCGAGATAAGCAAACCACTTAAGATGAAGGAAGAAACCACTTAAGGTGAAGCTTTGATTAGGGGATTTTTTGGTCGCAAATAATTCCTCAAATTCATTATACGCTCCTTTTCCCTCTTGAGGTTCGCTTAATTTACTTCTTATATACTCGTCCTAATCTTTTCGATGTCCATTCATTTAATATATAATTTATTTCTAACTCTCAGATGACACCAAAACGATGTTGAGACCTTTGCTCTGCAATCGTTTTTTTGCTCATAAAAATGAGCTTTCTTCTTTCCTCTCTCCACTTTTTAATTTTTATAATATTACAAATATGTATATAATGCAATGCTTATTTATATGCTTTCAAATATTTCGTTCTCGTTTCTTCTTCACATCAATCACTGGAAATATGCAGCATTCAAAACTCAATTCATAACATACGTATGAATGTTTATTTGCATAATGCAGTGTGCATCTGTTTGAGGTATAGAGAGCGAATTGAGAAATGATAGGTATACTAGCTCATAAAATGTATGTGTGTATAAATAAGTATATATTTATATACTGGACGGTCGAGCATCGAACTTGCTGCGCCATTCTCGAACTGCTAATACGTTCGCTGAGTCGTGGTCTAAGAACGGTATGCACNCCGTCGAACGTCGATAACGCTGCCAGTCACAATGCGCTTCCATTAGCGTACCGAGACCCGTGGTTTTGCATTGTTGTAGCCAATAAGTGACGCCACCCCCGCTGGCTAGGCGAGCAGGCCTTTTCACCGCTTACAAATGATCACACTGACCACATTTTGTGCTTCTATTGATTGCAAAATGAGTTTTTTTTTTTTAGAAATCATTTGATTTGCCTCGGAAACGAATCATTGAAACGTATCGAAATGAGCAACATTTCTTGAATTTCAGGATGCGTAATTTTTGAGTAGCTTTTCTATAGATGTCGTCGTATCATACAACAACAACAATCCAGCCAAGGTGATGAGATCTGCTAAGTGATGTTCGTTTTCGGCTTGCGAAGCCATTGAGGCTGTGGGTATTAAATTTGCTTCATATATGGTATTCCGCGATACATTACTCTCTATATAGCAGCTTTTAGGGTTGCTTTATCACCTTCAAATGACGAATAACAATGTCAAGACGTCTGTACGTATTCAACAATCCGGTAGATATGTGAATATTTGGCGAACCAAGTCGCAAAAAAACAAACGAGTAAAAACCTTGTATATTTGCATACGCAATCGAATCAATTCAAAGCACGAATGCGGCTGTATTCTTCAAAGCTTTATCAACGATTTTCAACCTATGAAGGTGGATAATAAATGAAAAACGCACAATGCTTCACAGTTTTGATGCGCTTATTCGCTTGTTTTGCGTCAAATATTTAGCTGTCCGCATCCGTTCTTTTCGGATTTACTGAATTATGGACTTACTTTCACTCGAGCAATTTATTGATCCTTTAAAGAATACTCGCTTTAATATGATGACATACAAGAGAATAAGCATTCAATATTGATATCATCATTCATCGTGAATAACGTTCGATGCTCAATAAACGTACGAGCAAAAAGGCGATTCACGAAATGGATTTCAATATGGGATGAAATCGGATGGAACACATTTTCAGGATTGAACAGCGATCGCATCTAGCTAGATCAGAGTATTTCCAAATTTGGTAATTTCATTGCATTGAGTACTAGTAAAAATTCTTTTTCTTTTTCC
>JAARMF010002900.1:9286-23658 GCA_022844705.1 Toxascaris leonina
TCTCAAACACAAGAAGAATAATTAGATCTCAGGGGAAGACATAGGCAAGAGTTTGACAAAAAACCTCTTCACTACACCTGCACCTCCTCTCTGCTGAAACTTGGAGCACCTTACTCGCCCAATTCCCACTACTCAAGGGGAGCCCTTGGGGTTTCGTTGTGCCTAATCTCCCACCTCTCATATCACATCGTGTGTGTAACAGAAACACGAGATGGCAGTCTTCAACGGAACTGGTTGTGCGGTTCGAGACGCAAATTTCCAGCAGGAACTGTTAACTGTCGATTGCTCGGTAATTAGTTGTCACCGGTGAAATTTCTGGCAATTGGACAATACCATTCAGCAGCTGAAATAACCGATAAAGGGGGAAGCATATATCAAATTTTCCATAGTTTTTTGCGGTTTGAACAGTGAGAGAAGTTTAAGCAGAATTCGTATAGGGAAGAAGTGCGAAAACAGAAGTATGAGTGATGGCGATAACAACTCCAGTNTGAGAATATCTCGACTTTATCTGTAGATTCTGAGTGAAACGAAACGAAGATAGTTGCAAGTGAACGAGAAAATAAGTTGGCTGTGCTTCTGGCTTTAGTTGCCTGAAACACTGAAGTAGCACTTTAACATTTCTGATTTTTTCTCAGGTATTAATGCGAACGGGTGATCCTGTTGCGAAATCGACAAAGGAGAGCAGATACTTCCATGGATTTATCCCACGTGACGAATTACCTTCAATTCTCAAAGAGGCATGAAAGATTCTCTCGCGTCGTACATTGATTGACATGTGTTCATTTGAAAGTTAAGAACTCTNCTCTATCGCCCATGCAATCGGCGGTTGCAAGCATCGTACAAACTTTGGATGCATAAGTCTGCCTGGGAGAAAGAATTCTAGGTCGAGGAACTGTAGCATAGTGGTAATGAATTCTAAAATAAATTCTCAGTTGCCCTGCTTGCTTTAAATTGATCTCATCTCCAACACAAGACGAATAATTAGATCTCAGGGGAAGACATGGGCAAGAGCTTGACGAAAAATTCATATAGGGAAGAAGTGCGAGAACAGAAATATGAATGATGGCGATAACAACTCCAGTTTTGAGTATATATTGACTTCGTCTGAAGATTTTGAGTGAAACAAAATGAAGATGGTTGTGAGTGAACGAAAAAATAAGTTGGCTGTGCTTCTGGATTTAAATCCTCCTAAAACATTTTATCATTTCCGGTTCGTTCTCAGGTATTAATGCGAACGGGTGATCCAGTTACGAAGTCAACAAAGGAGAGCCAGTACTTCCATGGATTTATCCCACGAGACGAATTACCTTCAATTCTAAAAGAGGCATGAAATATTCTCTCGCTTCATACATTGATTGACATGCCTTCGTTTGAGGGTGAGGGACTCTGTGGTCACTTGCATGGAGATGTCAGCTAGATTAGTGCCAGAGTGACCCCTTTTGTGCCATTTGCACTTTGAGGGCTCAATCAATCCATCTCATTTTCGTCGGCGTCTTGCCTTACCGCTTGTTTGAATTCAATTACTATAATGCTCGTAGCCTCCGCTATTGGGACTGTTTTAATTCTAATTTGAGGACCTGTGAGGACGTCCGTATCGCACACGCAATACCCATGTGAATTTGTGCACAGCTGTTCGTTTCTTGAAATCAAATGTTTCTTGCTGACTCAATGCTTTATACACTTCTCTCAGAGACTGGAGACGTCAGTTTTAGAATATTCAGATTGGCGATTTCATAGTACGAGTATCGCATCCAGACGTTGAGGATCGACTTCAGACCGTAATCTCCATTCGTACATCTCGAGAAGATTCCAATGATTCGGTGCGTTTCAGCTACTCATTTCTTCTGTTGCTGCAAAATGTTTTCTTTAATGTTGTGAATGAGAAATTGATTCATCGGAGATTTTGGAGCATTGTGCTTGCTGGAACTTTGTGTAGTGTGAGTTATGGCGTGAGTTGATCCTCATGAATACGGGCTATAAAAAGTGGTTCTGAGCTATAATATCTCGGACTTTCATCTGTTTCTGTATGCTCCCTAATACCACAAAATAATCAGCTTTTACTCGAAACAAAAGCACATATTCAAATCTTCCAGAAGGAACGTAAAACGACCAACTTTTTTGTGTAGACACGAGATGGAGATTCCGTCAGAAACTAGTCCCTGAAGGCAATTTCTGTTCTACTACTTGTTGCATCGCTTTACCAGTACTAGAGTGCCCAGTACTTGCACATCCTGTCACGCAGCGAGAATTACAACCTTTTGTTTCGTATATATGAACCTTATATGCATGCATTCATTTATTTCGTGCATGTTTTGGCTTGAGGCGCAATAAACGTCAGCCTGTTGGAAATTTCCGTCCTCATGAGCGTCGGATCTGATGTTCTTTTTTGTTATCATTTTTAGGCTAGCTGAGAAAGCGTCAGTAACAGCGTTGTCATGCGATTGCCAATAATTTCACTGAGACATACACCAGTTGGAGATTGAAGTTTTAAAGGAAAGGAGGGGAATAGTGAAATGCGAGCACATTGCTCTGGTGGGCAGCGAACACCATATAGTTGCTATTTGCAGCCATACAGGGGAAATCGATCCTTATATGTCCGTAGCTTACATGCGTCGTTTTATACTATTAGTTGTGTGAAAAAAGTAGCGTTTCATATAAGCCATCGCCAATATCTGAAAATACTCAACGTTAAAATCTGCTTATATCGCCTTCAAAATGCGAACATTTTTTCAGATTCGCCACTTTGTTGTTCACGGCAGTGAAAAAAGTGGAATCAACGATTGGTACGTGTCTCAAAAATATACCTATAAATCTTTAAATGAACTCATCAAAGATTATGCTCAAAAGGAGAGACCGATTTGCCCAGAGGTGAGTGTGAATACGCTTTCTTCTATAATTCTCGATGGAACGAGACATATGCGCAATAAATCTGCGCGAATGTTTTCAAGTTCTGATTTTCTGAATTTTGCTGAGAAGTTAGCAACACTCAGTTTGACGTCGAGGAGACCAACGCATCTCTCTGCGCTCACTCTTAGTTAAAACTCATTAAAAAAATTGTCAGCATTTAAAGCTTCCTCCTTCTGTTTCCTTTCCTCGTTCTCTTGTTCCCCATTTGCCTTGTATCACATAGTGCCCCCATGTTGAACAACTAAGAGGAGCTCACACACCGACTAAATATCAGTGTTATCTGTGAGGCTTTCAAGCGCGGCTACTCAACTTAGTTATCAAACAATATTAACATATCCTTAGCAGTTCTTGAAGTGTTTATATGAAGCTATCTTTTTGGCGTTGGAATAATCCACCCTCTAATAGTGCGTCACACTTTCCTTGCGCGCATACAAGGTGGACTCTTTATGGCTACCGGCTATTTTCATTCTAAGAACATTCAAAAGACGCAATATATATACGCAGTTGCACTCGCAGTTCCTCATCCAATCTGTGATTGCAGTTGCTCGAATCACTTCCACACACAGAATAATATCTAGTTGTGCCCTAGAAGTTTCTGAATGATGCTTCAGCATTCCAGATGGCCACATCCATCTTGAAGCATGGCATAGGACGTCAATCATGGGAGTTATTACATAAAAACATAACACTGAGAAAGGAAATTGGATGTGGGGAATTCGGGGAAGTGTATGAAGGAGAGCTAAGAATTGACAATCGCAAACATGAAGTCGCAGTCAAGTTGGTAAGATGCTGTTCCGAATTTATCATCTAAAGACTAGTTCACAGTAATTGAACAACGCTTCCCTGAATAACAATTTCTACTAAGCGGTCTACACCCACGCCAAAAAAATCCGATAGTCATTCTTTGGTCAACGAACTAGTACCAGAGAGACATATTTACGCAGGATGTTCAGGGAGGGTATTGAGAGGACGCTCATATGGGAAGGTGATAGGGAACAATCTAGGGAAGAAATTAACATGCAAACTGATTGCCCGTGCTGCGAAAATAAAAAAAAAGCCCTATGATCCACGACCAATCGATTGCAAAAAAAAATATTGGCGCAATTTCAGGCCTACGAGACTTAGAGAAATGAACTAAGAGAACTAAATGACTATCTTGCATTCAGTTCACGAACGAGTTAAATGAGTTCGCTGACCTGAATGTGTTTATCTCATTGAATTCTAGTATAATGTATTGGTTTCGATGGTTTCGCCTAAAGTTTACTTATGGGGTGAATATAGGCAAATCTTTTAGAGTATGAGGTAGGATGTGCAGAAGATAGAGGAACGTTCACATGGAGATGCACATGTGTATGTCTGAAAATAATGTTCTTTAAGATATTTTAAGTGATATGGTTGCTGCCAGTTTGTTTGTTGCACATTGCGAACTTGTTTCTTTTGAAGGAGAAACAATCTGCTGATGTGACGAAAAAAGAAAGAATGAAGGAAGTTAGAAAGCAGATGATGAACGAGGTGCGAATCATGCGTCGCTTCAAAAACGAGCATGTCGTCGGCGTTTTTGGAATGGCCATTTTCGAGAGACCGATTATGATTGTGATGGAACTCGTCTGTGCTCATTTTCTCTATAAAATCATTCCGGAAAGAGTGCTGGGGGAGTTGGAAAAGTTAGAACAACGATATTTTCACCGGGGGAAATACATTGAGTGGAAAGAGTACCAGCAAAGTAGTTGTAATAAGAAAGAGCTTGAAAATAGTGATGTTCATGCAGACGATGGGAACGACTTCACTGTGAACATCTTGCTCACCTTATATTCGAAGTCTAGTGCTGCAGAATGCGACTACAGATACATTGGGGAAACTGAAACAATTGATCCCTATGTGCACTATGGGATGCCTTACTGCGCCAAATGTAGCAGAGGGCTTGCTGGGAGAGAATGCTTTCTCATCTCTGGTTAGAACTGTGTTTTGCACCACTTTGTGCAGGACCTCGGTGATTTTTCGCATCTCTACTGGGCAGGATCTGAATCTGGGGGGTGGCCTAGCCAGTTTTCGGCCAGCTGTTGCCAACAAAATTTCAATTGCGCATGTTTCTGGACAACTGCTATAGTTTATAGCTCCTCCAGTAATGTTCTTCAAATCGCGTAGCCCTCGGCTCTAATTTTCCAGATTTCGCGGTGCATGCTTTTCGTTCGTTCTCCATGCGCTGATTGACGACTAGAGTGAGCGGAGATAAGCTTGAAGTAGGGACATCGGACTTCTTCGAGTGAAGCTGAGATGACTTTTTGGAGGCCTCAAAGGTAGGGCGACATTCCGTCATTAGAATGTCTCGGCATCGAGATTGAGGTGACTTGGTGGTTCTCGTCATCTGCACCTTCTGAGCATTTCACACGAATCACATAGTCAACTTGTCTCGTTCATGCTGTTCCACCACGAATGGCATTATTATTTTCTCGTACAGGTAAGAGGTGGCTCCTTGTTGGATGCGCTAATTCAACGCCGAGGATCCATAACAGAAAGCGAAAAGATCGCAAATATGAGTCTTGGAACTGCACTGGGACTTGCATATTTACATGCTCACAAATGCATTCATCGAGATATTGCTGCGCGTAACGTCTTGTACAGCGATTCGAAGGTGGTAAGTGCTACGAATTATGGCTACCAAAGTTTTTGGATTTCGGTGCCTTCATTCATATTTTTCACATTCTCTTTAGTCTGATTTCATTCACCTTTACTGAGATCGGGATGATAGAAGCGACTGAGAGGGTAAGAGTGCGCGAAGTCTTTACAACAGATTATTGATCAGCACTAACCTCATAACCCTATGCAGATATCAACATGCCGCTAAGCTGATTGTTTGGAATTACGCGGAAGCGTTTGTTTAGATAGATCCTCCGCTTTCGACTTCTTTCACATGTCATTGCCAACATGAGTTACAATAATAGATAAAATTTGGACGTGCAGAGTTTCCTTTCATTTCAACGAAGTCAATGAACGATTTCCGTCAGATATGCTCCATTCATTCGAATTCACAAATAAACCATCGGCGGCATGGAACGCGCAAAAAATTGCAAATCTTAAGGCGAAAATCACTGATTTCGGATTATCGCGAATCGGAGAAGTGTATACGATGAAGCGAGGAATGAAGAAATTACCCTTAAAGTGGACGGCGCCTGAGTGCATACTTTTGCATGTGTTTACTGCGAAGAGTGATGTTTATGCCTATGGTGTACTGTTGTGGGAAATCTTTTCCGATGGAGCGGAACCTTTTGAAGGAATCACCCCCTTGGAAGTAAGGAGAATGGTGAGTTTTCTTGGTCAAGTACTACGCAGATGTTCGCCTTTCACTTCGAAAATAGGAGCCCGAAGCAAATGAGGACGTTTTTAATCGCTTTCTCAGCTAGATTTTCAACAATTTCACTCTCACCACTATATTATTACTATTCCGTCCTGAAGGCATATGAAACGAGCAGATCCACGGCAAGACCAGGTTGTTATCACGGGGATGGCAATTTTGGAATGCAAAAAGCAACGAAGGTTTTTGAAAACATCGCGAGTCCAAAAACTTAAGACAAGGTCTCCGATGTGATTCCTTGCAGTTCAGCTAGGCTACGTAATTTCTTTGAAACGATTTAAAAAAGTGAAGATAAAGATAGAAAAATCCAATCTCTTTCTGAATTTTGAGCAGATTCTATGCGGAGAACGAATGCGAAGACCGGAGAAGTGCTCAACGCGTGTATTCGAAATAATTAAGAAGTGTTGGAAAGATGACCCGGAAAGTCGCTACACAATGCGCCAGGTCGCTTGTTTGCTTCATCCATAAGTGATATGTGTTCGAATCGCGCAAAGCTTAAATTTAGCGCTCAAGAATGATGAACATGGTTTGGAGAATGTTCTCGTTTAATTAAAAAAATATATACTCGAGGTCATGAAGTTTCAAATGGAATGTATGCATCACTCATGGTGGAGGAAGGCAGTAGACTAGCTAGTGCGATTAGGGATTTTAGCGTTCTGATGATGCGAATAAGAAAGCCTGAGAAAAGGCGCGCTCATATTTCAAGTATTTAGTATTTTGACGTTCGTCATGATCCAGTTCGCCTTCAATGTTTCAAGGCAAATGGTTGACACACCCAGATTGCCTGATCCTGCATCAAAATTTCAAGCTGTGCCCCTGTTACGTGATAATTGAGTGGCGTTATGATCACTTGGTCATTATGTCTTTAGGCCATGTGTGATCCCCTGCTCGGCACTGGTCACCCTTATCCTTGAATATCATCTTAGCTTAAGTAAACGAACACTTCGGAAAAACCAGCATCTTCCTATGCAGAGTAGTTTTTGCGCGATCTAGCCGTTGCCTTCCATCACCTCACCTGTTCTCTTCTTCTTCAGTTTCAGCTGATTTTCGCTTAAACTTTATTTCTCTTTTCAAGCTCTTTGTATGCATGAATGACGATGATATGAACTCTTTCGATGTGAAAGTCAACGCAACCCACGTGGTAATATTTGAATGGTACAGCACTCAAGCATTCCTTTTCCGTGGCCAAATGTGAGAATTCACTATGTTCTTGTGAAGCTGTTGAACGCGTTCCTCGTCGTCTTATTCGACGTTTTCAGATTGTGAAAATGCTCGAAGGGATGTGTGGTACTGCGAAAGTCGATGAATCCAAATTCTCTCCTGATAGTTTAGAATCAGCATCTTCTATAAATTTGGAAGAGGTAAGGGTTCTGCCACTAGATGCAGCCCACGACGGATCATCAGATTTCTTAAATAACTGCTTAAAAATTGATAGAAAGCACCTTCAGAGGGACGCAGTTCCGTCCATGAACCCTCGTATATGAGGCGTACGTGCATTCAGAAATGAAAAGTTCTCGCTCCATATAATAAAGCAAGCTCTAAGAACTTGGAAAAGAGGCTCTTACTTTGGACATGCGAACATTTCGAGTTATGTTTTGGTTCGCTATGTTGCTTTCTGGTAAATGTCTCGAACCTCAACAGCTTCGGTTCAAACAGGCGGCACCTTTCAACACAGAAGTCTTGAGCACCTACAAAGGCGCTTTTTTTCCCAAAGCTCCAGGACGGAGGCTTCCAACTCTATCTTTATTTCTGGAGCACTAATAATGGGTAACGTCCGCATACGGAGCGGTCACGCTCAACAGTTCCAAAATTTGAGCTTTTCGGAACTCAAAGGATAGCCCTCAAAAGCAATGCTTTCCTCTCAAACTCTGAAGAAAAAAACACATACTTTAGTTAAAGACCATATTGATAGAATGTCCCTCTTGAAAGCTCTTAGAAGGACAAGAGCGCGTAGGAGGGCTTTTATTCTAAAGAAAATAACGGTTGTGTCCTCTGAACAATTAATAGCTGTTGTACTCACTCCCTGTGGAAAGCATCCGAATGATAAAACTTCTCAACCAGGCCTCATTGCTCTTAATTCACTAATGCGCATCCAGGCAGTCGGGATACTGGAACTCATTCTACAGAGTAGAAGAAAAGCCTCGCGAGCAAGAACGACAAGCGAGGAGACTAGAACACCAATTCGAAAGAAACCCACGGGACCTGTTTCGGAATATTCAATGCCTCTCCCGAGGTTAAGATTTTACTTATTCTAATATTCTGTAGATGAAGGATGTATTCATGAGCCACCCTGCGGAAGCGGCGTGGCGTTTAAAATTTTTGGCAATGCCTGCTTTGGCTGCAGCTCATAGACGCAGAAACATAAAAAGGGATGGCGATTACGCACATTGCTTGGCACAATAAAACAGCAGGGCATGGAGTTTCGGCTTTCTAAATATTGCTATGCTGGAAAGCATGACCTGGTGAGGCAGCAGATAAGAAACTAGGGAAGACGCGGAGATGAAAATGCAGGCAAGAGTGGTCGCGCCGAGGTGAACTTGCCCATTTTTGTGGCTTGGGGGTGGGGGAGAATCCGAGAGTGATGTGCGCGCAGAGGCCCGCTTTCCTTCCTTTTCAGCGGGCGTCGCACACTTCCGGTTTCGGTGTGTTTTCCTGAGATCAAAATCTTGCCTCATATATAGGCCGTGAAGAAGACGCAGCCAGTTGTTTTACGCTAAGCGGCGAAAGTTTAAATCCTTCTAATAAGGAAATCCACAAAATGTCAGACCTGTTACATCTAACTGCTAACATCTCGGCCTTCCTATGATGGGAATAATTAAGCATTCGAAATTTTTGCTTGAAGGAATGATGACGTAACCGACAGAACAAGCAGCCGAAGGCGACGGCGACCAAAATCGACCGGTGATCAACCGAGATCTACAGTGAGGGGTCGACAAAGAAAGAAAAATTTGGCTTGAGTGCTTAATTGTTACGTACGTCTGCAATACATCGATAAACATAAGTAAAAATGATGATGAGGAGTGGCAATTAGCAACAGTGCAAAATCTTGCAGAAAACATGTTCAGAACGCGCATAGTAAACTGATCGAAAGTGAGCTAATCTAATCCCGGAGGAATCAATCCACCATATGTGACTGTGAAAATGTTCACGTTCGTAATTTAGGGTGCCCATGTTCCACTCATTATTCGTTGATACAAACGTCGAGCTATGATGCACTGTTTATGGTTGAGACGTGTGGTTATGTTAGAGCAGAAGTGGTTTTAACGAAACAGAATATAGCCGTGGTTAGGGAGATGGGTATGAAATCTTGAATGAGTACATGCTCACATTTGGTTTAATGGAGGTTGAGATATTATGGAGTACCTTGGCCAATATGCTGCTATTGAGTGATGCTGAAGCAGGGATGGAAGGTGAATGAGGAAGAAGCGCAACAATAATTCATAAAGAGGAGTAGGTCATTACATAGGACAAACGATTTGCATTAATTCACAGTCAATCAGTAGTATTTACTGTTTTTCAAATGTATACGTTCAAATAGAAAGTATCAAAATTGACTCAATAGAACAGGCAGGCAAGAGAAAAGATAACGTGAATGAGCACACCACAGCGTACATTAGAAGAGGTTTTCTAAGCATATCACTGCTCAAATTTAGTGAAGCCTATTGTTCGTCATTTGAGAAAAGCTGTTGAGGTGGTTTTCAGCTCATGCCATATCCATTCATTCAATTAAAAGTCAAGCTTGATATTGGATTGATTCATTCATCGCAAGGTACTTTTGAGCTGCTCCCTATATGGCGGTGGAGGCGATCGTTTGATGCAAAACAGGGGATGCTCTATTTCTCTACAAGCTGCAAAATTTCCTACCATGTTATCTTGCGCTATTCTATTTCCTGTTGCCATTGCTCGCTCAGTTCTCCAGCTTTTTCCTTAATAGGTACCCAGTCATCGAAAGCCACAAATGCGCAGCGATGCGTTCAAGCTAGCTCAGAAAGCTCAGCATTGTTCGGTAAAGAATGATTCATAGTCCGAAATGACTCAGATATGTCCGCATCATCTACAGAAACCTTTGCTGTCAATAAAGAATATTACTGCTGATTCACCGATAGATTGAGAACCTCTCCAATATGGAGCTCAGAATAAATTGAGATTGCATCTCTGAAGCAGAAGATAGCTCTGCTTCGGGCTTCTTCTCCTTTGTTTATACGTGGAACGTCACTTGAACGTTATTTTGGAAAAGCGAGTTATTGAGCAAAATTGTAGGACAGTTGCGATTTTCTTGGCCCACTGCCTAGGTAAATGAGGCGCAATAATTTCTTGTTCACTGTAGCCCCAGGGACGTCAAAACGAACTGCGCCGTTTCTACATACAGGAGCCGAGTTACTTGCTTGTCGCTGTCAATACTTCTGCGTAAAATGTCAAACTTGTGTTATTAAACTTTCTTTCAACACAGGAGAGGTACCAAGTATAAAAACGCACGAGATCTATCATCGGACAACGAGTCATGACGTATCACCGACTGTGCGTAAGATGTAACGTCCCCCAACAAATTTGCCTTCGAGGTACAAATTACCAAGTACTGTAGCCAAAAGCTATCATACAGTTGTCCAGTAACGAAAGGAGTTCAAACGTTTCCAGCTTGTTTCACTCCGTTCTAAAAATTTCCGAAATTATTATCGTGGCGCTAGTGATATAATTTCTGATAACAGCTGCGTTTCTACATAGTTTTACTCGCCCCGCTTACCTTCGCTTATAGCGCAGATGCAATTAAAGGCTCACTCGGTAGTGAGCTCTCATAGCTGAAAGTGTGGAGCTTGAAATAAGCTCTCTCACTTGCATATTCACGACCTTATCTACCTTATTTGAAAACAGGGGATGCGTTCAGTTCCATCTACTACCATGCGTAGTATCACAAAAGAAGTTCACAAAAACGGCGAACAACAATTGCAGACAAAGTGAGGTGGGAGGGAGCATCTGACCAAGGAAAAAGCACCACAACTGCCACTGCCAGTGGAAAAGCGTCTCGTCATATTTCTGTGGAGGTGATGCTGTTCCATATACGACTTTTCGAACTTGTAAATTCGTGGTAATAAAAGTCCCTTTTTATTATCATTGCCTTACATTATTTAACGCGTGATTTTTGTCTCATAATTTTTGGTCACTCGGCACTAACCCAAAAAACACTGTGATCCAAAAATAAATGCCCGGAAGGGACCTGGGCTAATTAGCCAACCATCCCTTCATATAAACAAACAGCCATGCACCCATCCAAATCTCAGCATACAACTGTTTTACTAAATTCGACCTTCTACTCCAGAGACACAACGCAAACACGCAAGAATCAGGATGCCAAACAACGGAAAAATACAGTACGAACGTGCCTACCAAAACACAACAAATGCTGACATTTCGAATGTGATTAAACTGCTGTTCCCAACCGTAGAATCCCTTTAGTATCTCACAGCAGCCTTTGTTATGTCCAATATACTCATATGTTTTGCATGCTCTCTCTGTTAATTTGAAGGGGCGAAATTAGTCAATCAGCGAGTCAAAATCCAAGGAGCGTCGAAAGGAACGACGGTTACTTCAAGAAAAAAGCGAACCGAGTTCCTGCTCAAAGGGCACTGCTTCGCCGTTTTTTTTGGCGCTAATACGTTGGGTATTCGTTCTGCAGTTCTGGTTCTGGGCGTCCGATGCATCCACAATAAATACGTTATTCAAAGGTTTAGAAATGCGATCCTACTCGCTGTAAAAAAGTTTACCGTGTTACAACATCTGCGGTCACGCTTCTTATTCAGCACAGTGTGATCATTTCATTTTTCCTTCAAGCGTTCAAGAATTCGAAGTGTTTGGTCTTCAAGAGCCGCCCGTTCAGTTGCCCACTTCCCAAATAAACTGCGTTGAAGAGAATAGAGTTCAGGTCTTGAACGTTAAAACAGTATAAAAGGATAGGGCTGAAATGATAAGCGATATGATTGAAGAATAATCAATAGCATAACATCGCATTATGAATGAAATGTCTTATCTTAGTCAATTACAATGTAAACTTTTGTCCCCAGATAACCGATTGTTACAAACTAACGATCATCAATAAAAGAAGTGTGGAGAGAAGATTTAACTATTGAGAGAAATAGGCGATAAGCAACGGCTTCGTACAACGAGTACAGCTCTTCTCAAGCTCTCCTTTTTTATCACCAGATTTGTTTTCTTTGTTGATTTGTTGTTTGAGACATAAAGCGACAAAATGATTTGATTATTTCTCGACGATGTTCGTCAACGATCGACATCAATCCGGCTCATGCACACAAATTTGTTTCACCGAAAATTTCAATGATATTATCCCGTTCATCGGAAAATCCGAACAGTGCAAATGACGCGATTCATTCACACCAAAATTCACCGGTAAGTTGAAAGATTTGATGTTTCTTTTGACGTTTTTTCAAAAGGCTTTTGGATAATTAGAGGGAGATATTTTTTGAAGACGGTTTTTGACTATTCGATATTTTGAAGATCTCAAAAATTTACGTTGCCCGTTTAAACTCAGTTGAGGAAGTATGGAGAACAATATATTTGAACCAGAGAAATTTATTTGAAGCTATCGTACGATCAAATATGCATAAAGAAAGCATAAGCTTCAAGTGGAACCGGTGGAGGTCGAGATCATTCTGTTTGAAGCCCTTAGAAGAAATAATATCTTTGAAGCAACAGCTACGATATGCACGATTCAATGTTTATGGGCATGACATACATTGAGTACTATCCATGAAGAAAGTAATGCAGCGTAATGTAAGAAGAACTGGAGCTGCATCAACCAGGAATACGAAAAACAAGCAGAAGTAAGGACCTTTTTTCACACACAATGGTTGCTTCTATAACATTCCCACCGCTACTACGATTCCAGGAAAGATTTCGCAGCTACGCCTCCACCCGATCCAATGAAGGATCGACCAGCAATTTAATCAACGCTATGTACAACAATGCAGAGCATACAAATATACGTCTACAATTTGGCACGCAAACTTCTATGCTTCTTCTGTGTTTCCATGCTTTCGCGGAAATTTCTGCATCCGTTGCTGATGCTCATCGGTGAAGAACTGTGAACAGGCTTCGCTGTAGCGCAGATTGTTGAAGGTGACGAAGAACCGGAAAAGTGCTGTGACGAATGTTGGTTCGATTGTTTCGTTTTCTTTTCATCCATTTCGGCTGGAATGAAAATGTGGCACGATACAGCTAGGGCGTTCCATCAGGTAGACGTCTTCGGTCGACAAAGACGGAGGAGACATTACAGGCGGCATGACCGGAAGCTAGTTCGAGATAGTTCGAGAACCAACGAGAGGATAACGACGGTGAAGCCCTGGTATAGCTCGAAGGTTGATAGTGGAGATTTCTTATCATGCACATTAAAACAATCCCTAATTGACCTCTTACTGCCGCTTTTTTCTCACAGTGACATCACGACAGATATCAAGAGGTTTTGAAGTTCCTGCTATAATCGTTGAAATGAGTACGCTATCCCAACTGTGAGCGATATACAACAGCATTAGACTGCATCTCAATCGTGAGTTTCATAGGCACCATTTTACTGCTACAAGAAGTTTGCACAAATACCGCACATTTAGCATCTACAAGGCCAGTAACACCACTTGTTCGTTTAGTCGAAATCCGCAGGATTGTCTAGAAGTGTACTCATTATATCCCACGAAAAGTTATGCTCTTGTCAGGATTCAAAAAGCTGGGAATTTTGTACTTCTCAAAACACCAGGATCGGAGAAGTACAGATGATTGCTAAGTGCACACCTAGGGTAGCACTAGCTAATTTTCACTGAGATTTCGTTTTAGTTTGTATAGTGTCTCGGGCGAATTTAGGCAGAGAGATGGACAAGGCCCTGCAATGTGTCATTTTTGCGAAGCATATAGCGCCTAACAGAAAAAATAAACCAGCAAGAAGATTGTAAGCATCGATAACATCCACCAACAACATTGTGGTGGCCGCTGCTCAATCGTAAGGCCTAACTACCGCTAATTTTTCCATCTCATTGGCGTCTTCATTTCTCGAGAAATCTGATTATGACGAGGTCGACTGTGAAACCTGAGGATTACTTCCTCGTAAATGACC
>JAARMF010002902.1:8111-23653 GCA_022844705.1 Toxascaris leonina
AAGAAGAAGAAGAAGAAAAAGAAGAAGAATGATAATAATAATAATAAAAGCTTTTAGCGTTTCGAATGCATACCTCAGCGCATTCTACTTGTGTAGGGCACCAAGATATCGACGGAAAATTTCATTCTGTCCTATTCGTGGAACGCAGAATAACGTGGACAATTTCTGAATAACATGTAAACAATTCCGGTCACGAAAAAGAGACGGAGAAGTAAGAGAACTCTAGAAAGTGCATACTGTTATGAGCAAATCGAAGTGTTCCTCACTTTACTTGGATGGACCGATCTTCTTAAGATGCCTTACCCACCCGATTGGTTTCTTCACGTTGCTATTGCGAGATTACGCGAACTATTGCATATTGCTGCAAGGCCTAGAACAAATACCGATAATGAAAGCCGAGCGAATGGACACAGGTGGAAGGCACTGAGAGTTTTTCATTGCAGCACGAGATGCGTGGAATTTAAATGAATGTTTCTTTCAATTGCAAGTAAAACAAACGGCACTTGTAAAATCCGTCAGTGCGATGGCAATTTCAATCTGCACTTTAGTTCTTAGAAACTGATGAGTTTACTTTAAATTGCTTTTATCCCATTTTATTGTCCTAGAAAGAGGAACTATAAATGGAGAATGTGGCAGGAGGAGAAGAGGAAGACGAGTAACGAAACTAACGAAAAACAACAGAAGTGCCATCAAGAACCTGTGAAGCATTTGAGTAGGGTAAGTGAATTTCAGAACGGCTGCTTACAACTTGCGGTAAAGGATTAAGTCGAAGCTCAGCTTGCGGCGTTTAAGAGATCACAGGTCAAAGATTTTTTGCTTGCTAGCACGGTATAGTTGAAGCGCGCCGTAGAATGACTCAAAAGAGAAGCAAGTGAAGCGTTTTTTTTTTTGAACATTTTCCATCACACAAGTATCATATGCTATGGGGGTGGCCACAAGTTTTCTCGTTAATCTAGTACACATAGGCAAGTTGCGATTAAATGTCTGTCGACAATGCCAATACATCTGTTTTGCGAAGCATTTGGTTTGCAGATTGCACCACAATGAAGCAATTTAAGAACGGGTTCAAACGGGCTGATTGTAGGAGTGCTGAATTGTGCGCCTGAGTGAAAAAGTATTGGACTTTAATAATTCCGGAAGAGAATCGCAGAGAACAAATCAAACAAGGAAGTCGTGTAAACTCGGTTGGTTGGCAAAGTGAGTGGGCTATTGACATGCGAAAACGCCTATTAAATATGCAAATAAGCGGTCGCGTAGACGAAAGATGATGGTTGGCTCAGCAGTTATTAATGTGACTATTGACAATTTCAATTAGCGAAGGAAATGAACAAATCATCCAATAAGCTTAGAGGAATTGGTTGGCCAAGCACAATGTAATAAGTTGCAAAGCAAACGGAGCGGTGTGCCGGAACAATATCGATTGAGAGGAGATGCGTTCGAAAGCTGTAAAGCTAAAAAAAGGGAAATCATAAGATGCGAGATTCAATCCCACTATGATCAGCAAATTCCGGCTGCAGCTGATCGACGCTTAGACACCCAAAGTCAGGTTTTCCCAGTGGTTAGCTTACATTTTTCTGAAGCGCTCATTTGTATGAACCGATGTTTGTTTACTTGCTTGTTTGTTTGCCTGCAAGATGATGCCGCATTACAGCTTTTGTTTATGCCCAAGTGTGGTTCTGCGGTGAGCTAATTCTAATTACGGAATGATGGACGCTATGGCGATGGACTGAATGTATGTCTGAGTAGTCTTTTACTTGTGGTTTTGCCACGGTTCATCGCTTCGTATAGGAGTTGGTCGAATTGAAAATGCGCTATAAAACTTGCTATTTATTTTTGCGTCATACAACGGACTGAATGCCGCCAGAAAACAATTTTTTCCAACTAAGAAAACGTATAAAGTTTGCTTTACGACGAAGAGAATGTTGCTCCCACTCTTCGTACAACTGACATTTTTTAATATTTCAGGACAACTGTGGGCTGACTTGTGAAGCTTTACATTGTGCAGAACTCTCTCAGAGTGATTATTTGCCTATCATTTTTTGTGAATTCGTATCAGTGCGAAAGCAGTCTAATATGTTCGATGGGTTCATTTATTTTTAATATATTACATTTTTTATGAGAACTCTTCTTCATAATTCTACTTCAAACCCATTTATTGCACTCATTTGTTGAAGCACATATTAACATTGGTGAACAAACACACCAACAGCAAGGAATATTTCACGCGAAAAAAACTTGAGAATTATTTAACAACGGGAATTTAGAAACTTTCAGCACGAATAAATGTCCCCTTGTCTCAGAAGATTTATTTTGCAGAAAAACCTTACTCTCATGATGCTCAATTAATTCCCGTGGGACTGTTACAGCTATATATATATATATATATATATATATATATATATATATATATATATATCCATTTGCATCATGTAATCGTTTTACTTCTATTCACACCCTACGGTTAAAATGAAGATAATGTGATAGAAATGGTGGTACAAGTCACACTACTCGTTTTGAGTTCCTAATACTTCATGATTGTCCATAGTCATTCTCTGACCACGCGATAGATTAGATTTTCTGAAATGGCACGAAGGTTTGTTCGAATTGTTAATATTTTTAAAAATTTCTTAAAAGTTCAGTCCCTGAGCAGCAGCAAGGTTGATTCAAAAATTTGCTGAATTACCCAGATGCATCGCTAGCGCCTATAGCTTAGTTGAGGAGCCGGAAGCATGTCACCTATTACGCCCATATTTTTAAAGGTGTTGCAATGACTAAGGCGGTTCTCAGAAATACTGTCAGAGATCTATTGCTGGCTGACTAGTGCTATGTGCACTTTTCCAACCTTTTTTTTTCTATGGTGACTACTTTTGTTGGCGTATTTTTGAAGGAACAAATGACACCTGCAGATTCGAATTGGCGACTAAATATTTACGCATACGCTTGTTCTCGAGCCATTTGATTACCCTTTACTAGAGCATTATAACGCCGATTTACATCCTTCGAGATGAGTTCGGAGAGAGTAATAAAAGAACGAATTAGATTCTCTTTCATTACATGTCCGACTACATATCAAAGAGTTCATAACATAGATCGATGTAGCGCTCGATTTGGTTGCACTTCAGTTCTGGATAGCGGTTCTCGATGAAGATGCAGTTCGCTGTCGCAAACTCTCGTATGTTCAGAATTCCAAACTGTCGAGCGAATGAGCGAATATTTAGGCAATGTTGCCGTGTCAGTTGAGATGCTGCGAGCTGCAATATTTACCCACTCAATGGAAAAGCTCGCAAATTTTTCAGCGAAATGTTTACTCCTCGTTCGTCGAGTTGATTTAGCTCGCTCTAGTCACCAAATATTTTGTGTTCAGCAATTGGGCATTTGTGGTAAATATGACTCTCCGATACTTGCTTCAATGGAACGCTTTAAAATTGTTAGGAACTTTACAAAGTTCTATAACCATGATGCATCGACGTGCATTTAAACTCTTAGTGTTCATGCCTCGTATTTCCACAATCTGCGGAAATGGTTGGCGTGAGATTAGCAAAATAAGAAACGCCTTTTCAGTCATCTCAACATGGGTGCAATGCATGCCCGTGAATGAAGCACGGCTCTCCTCTTCAGAGTATTCGAGGTAACGAGCCACTTTTCTGGTGCTCGCCTTTTGTCATTCTCTCCATAGCACGATTTTCTAATGCTCTGTTACGGGCAGTCATGCGTTTGGGAAACGGTGAGGAGAGCCACCAACATGTTGAGCGTATTCGTGATCCTCCCACTTATTTCCTTTTCCCTTGCAAGTTCCAGGTGGGAGAGGTAGAAAGCAAAACATGATCAGTTAGAACTAAGATACTGCGCTTTCTGTGTTGGTGCTAAAATTTTCTGATATAACAATACCATTTTTTTATGCACATCTCCTTTGTGAACGTTGTGCCTTAGCGACGATAGATGTTTCCTGGCACCAAACCGCTTCCTATCCACCGCCATTTGCTTGCGAAGTGTTTCGACTCGTCGTTCTTCATGCGCCAAAGACTCCTAAATATATGAGCTTTTTCTCATTCCCTCTGATGTGGCAAATGGGCCCTTGAGAAATATATTGAATATGCCTTTCAAAAAAATTCTTAATCTGTCCAGTTATGACTTCAGTATTCGTTTTTGGTGAGCTCTGGACATTCGCATTTCGTATCGCTCAGTTCGTAACCTGTTGAAGCTTAGTAGGTGAGGTTTCTAATATGTAAGGAACTAATTTTCTGCTCCTACTTTTAATCGACCCCTCTGTAGGAACCTTCAAGACATTTGCGTGAATGTATACCACTTTACAAATCACTGATTTGTGATTTGCCATCACTGTAAGTGCATAATGCATTCAGCATCATTTTTGCTGAGTTCTTTGAAATAATCGCTCCTCAATCAAGCCAGTTTTTCAGATCATGAGAAAAAATTCACCGAAATTGCATCTTTGAAGTCAGCAGAGGCTGGAGCTGATACGGGCATAGCAGATCTGATGTCCTCGTTGCCTGGACGTATTTGAGATAGCTGCAATTGAAATTTTGAAAGGTTTCGACTTCCCTGAATTTTCTATAACCCAACCTTTGACCAAAATCCTGTTGACCACAGAAGAGTTTCCAATACGCATAATAGAGTATATCATTTGAATTTGGTGCAGAAAAACTCCCTCCCTCAAGTTTACAATGAAATTGAAAGGGTAGAATACCGCAGTTTTAATATTGCCCAGTTTTTGGATTTAGTTACACATAGTCATAATATCTTTGCTGCCTTTTCTGAAGCATTCAGTTCTAATCTGTTTAGAAGCACGAACTAAAACTTTTGCATCCACTTTTCTCCACTAGAAGACTTTTTAGACTTACAAATGGTCTAGTATGCTACCCCGCGACGATAATAGCTAGGAGATATGAATTCACCCGCAAAAAATTTCTCAAGCCGAATGCCGAATGAAAAGCATGGAGCTGTGATGTAAAAGGAGAACCTCATCGGGACTCGATTTGGCCGAAGAAGGCAGACGGCACAAATAGAGAGGAACAAAAGTGTCGAGTGAGTGGTATTTATTCATGCCCTCGATGGGGGCCCTGTTTAGAAGCAGAATGCGAAATAGGAAGGGCTCCTGATCACCACCCAGCTGTTTTCAAAACCAGCAAACTTTTCGACTGAGTGCGCTATAATTCTGGAATATCGCCGGAAATAGTGAGCATGAAACTTGCATTTTTTTCGTCGGTGAGATCACTGCTCGGTGTGCGCATTGTGAAATCAACACGACTGATACGAATTTTTTTCAAGGGATGACTGTCGTCATCGTCGACGCTCGCATCCGCTGGAGATGTGACAGTGGACGTTTCACTAGGCTTTTTTGGCTTGGTTGTCGTTTGCTGGTCAAGTTGCTGCTGCTGAAGTGTGTTTGTTATGCGCAGTAGATCGAGCAACTCTGGGATAAAACTGATAAATCCTAGATGAGTACAATGTTTTTGCGCTCATTCTTCGTCCGTAGCATTGAATTTGTTGTTTGAAATTTGATTTTCCACAGATGAATTGTTTTTTATGAGCTGCGGAAAGAGACTCTCTTGTGCTCTCAGAAGAAACCACGATATTGCGCTGTTGATATGGTAATTAGGTTATCCGTAAAACAATTGCTGACCAAACACAAATAATCAACAGTGTGGAAGTGCAGCTGCAATTTATCTCATTATTGGTAAACTATTGAGAGGCTCTCGAGTAAATTGCAGTGAAACGTTGGCGCTATAAACTTACCAAGAATTGAAGATTCGCTTGTTTTCTTCTGAATTCTTGCTCTTTCATCTTTCTATTCATCTCGAGAATCTTTTGCTGTAGCGCATAGTATTCTTGAGCTTCTAAATCTTTCAAGCTGTATTGTTTCTGCATCGGAATTGCGTTAAGTGTTGCATCAACAACGGCAGGGATTCGAACTGGTGACGAAGTGCTGAATGTCTCCTGGAACGATTGATGGATGACTGAGGTCATAACCTGCGATCTCATAATTTCGTGCTTATAGCATTCATGGGCAGAGCCCTCTAAGAAAGAAAATATTCAACTGTCGTGTTGGTGATTATACGATAAGTGCAATTGTTTCACGAGGATTTGCCACTCACTTTTCGACGACCATTCCCTCCTCCCTCTTTTCTTGGTGCCTGCCTCCCTTCTCTTCACTTCTCTGCGCTCTAGAATCATCGTTCAATCACCCCCTCCTCTGGCTTGTACTGTTAGGGCATTGCTGTTCACTGTAAGTTAGTTAGCTAGTTAGCTAGTCAGTAATGGTAGTTACATCTGTTCCAGCTTATCTCACATATTACTCATAGATTCCCGCTCTACCAACAAATCGTTGCAATCAGTCGTGCATCGGAGCTCGCGTTGGTCTCTGCTGACCCTAACTTTCGAGTATAGAACTCAACCGTTAGGTTTGTTTAGACTGGCGTCTAAGTAAGTTGTGGACATTGCAAGCACTGGTTATATGCGCCAGCTGCGTGTTGGCGAGCCAACATAGGAATTACACGATGTGATTCATTATTGCCTTCACAGGAGTGTCGTATGCAAGATTCTGTTGACAGTGTGGCGCACTTCATTAAGAAAGAGACCATCAGGACTCGTTTTTTTTGCCGTTTTTCTTGTCTATTCTTAGTTATGCAAAGAAATGAAACTCGCTGTATTATTTGAACAAGCGCCAAGAACCTAGGAATTTTACAGTTTAGGTATGTCTTATATAAGTCAATTTCAAAGTTCACTTTTCTATAGATAGAAGGCCCCGAGATGACTTGACCGAGATAAGGATATGGCTTCTCCACCCTTTCTGCCTTGTTGACGCTAGTGGCAGTTGTTAGAAATAGGATACATATCTTCAAATAACTATCGTTGTGAGTGATACTCACTTCTGTATCGCTGATTAGCGATAGCAATCGACCAGCCGAATTTCCATTGGTTTCTAACGACCGAAATGCAGCTTCGAGATTTTAACTTTTTCCGTTGCACCCGAAATTTGGTTTTCGCGCCAACTTCGATCAGGAAGTCATTTAGAAATTCTGTTGGTTGCAGCCTGGGCGATTAGCAAACGAAAAACATTTTAACCAGTTACCATCACAACCTAATTAATTCACCACTGCTATTTAGTGTGTTGCCGCAGAACCAAAAAGAACCAACCCTTCGCCGGTCAGCAGTGCGTTTCTGGGCTTTTTCAGCCACGTTTGCGAGCGTATCGTCATCATCTTTGGTAGTCTTGATTGGTGAATGCAAATTAGCCTCACTTTCGAACAGTATTTGGCCCTTCGTCTCCGGAATCGTCACCGACACTTCCGCAGAACTTTGCAGATTATCCTGTAAGATCTATGCTTTTTTATCGGTGAAATTCAGTGAGAATTTCGGAACATAAGTGCGAAACACAACAATTCTCGCCAATGGAAACTCACGGGATTTTAGGATATTCCAATTAAAGTGAAATTACGTGCGATTCAAGACGATATATAGTGACAGTTGAAATCAAAAATATGTAGTGCTGACGATGGGGATTTCGTGAACAAACGTGAAAGGATGCTTTCATCAAAGGAAGATAATAATGAGCGTTCAATTTGCGTCAGTGCATACTTTTCGAGACCTTACTTTCTTAATGAGGACAGCAAGAACGATCTCGAGCATGTAGGCTGGTAACTGTTTGCTTGGTGGATGTAGTTAGACAATTGGGACGAGCTCCTGAAATCGAATGTTGCTGCTTCTTCGGGAAAAAGGTACTTAGAAAATTCTTCGCTGTTGCTTCCACCTATGATAGGTAGCAGAAAACAGTTCATGTGTTTCATGTGTATGTGAAAATTCTGAAAGTGTGAGCAGCCGATTAGTAAGGTAGCCAGTAAAGAATCTTAGTCCGCTTCATCGTCAAATGAGTGATTTACCCACGGGGTGCAAGCAAATTTCCTGAATAAACATACCGGAGCAAATGAGTTTGTTGACGGAATATATTGAATCGACTGTGCAGGCTGATAGGCTGGAAGTGCGTTAAGTTGTGCTTGAGAAACAGCGACATATGTCTGACCACCATGTTGAATTACTTGCGGGACTTGTGGTAGATGGTTCGGAGTGAGAATGAACGGCTGGTAATATCTGCAATCACAGGAATAGAGGAATGTTAAGCAGAAGAAATATGTTGCACACATTGGAGCGTGCTGTACAGGCGCAACTAGATGAGTAAAATGCGTCGTTAGCATGCATTATAGTAACGTGTGTACGACAGATTCAGAGAAAAGGAACGCCATACATTAGCGCTTAAGAGCTGCGATTAGCTCAGCTCTTTCTAAATAATTCCTTGTTTTTCGTTAGCGAATTAAGACTGCTAATGAAATTTTCCCAATGATTAAGGCCTGGCAGTATTCACAAATTTATGCGACGCTCGGTTTGATGTAGCGCTGAATAGGCAATCGAACAGTCACCGCCAAAGTGCTGATACGACTCCTTTACAATACAACCGTAACACTAGATGCAAACCAGGTGTATTCCACCCATTCGATGAATGAGTCAAACTTTTTGTGGAATGTTGAGTAATAAGGAAATTCTGAATATTTAGGTAAGAGGATGACTGAACCTGTGCTGTCAGCCTTACGCTCAAATCCATCTGACGGATGAATGCTCACAAATCTGACAACAACTCGTATAGTTGATATCGTTTTTCAGAATCAAGGCATTAAAAGAGTGCTCTTGTCTCAATTTTTATTGCGTTTATTCCTCGGTCATAAGTGTGGTTGCTTCGGAGAGCCAATTTCATAAAACATTGTTTCGGAATGCATGACAATCTTGGATAGGAGATGCTTTGGCCACAATACTAATCACCTAACTTCGGAAAGTTTAGTTCATAGGGATTTAAACGCGCACAGAAATATTAAGAAAAAGGGAAGTGAAAAAAGTGTGATGTGGATCCGAAAAGGAAGAGGAAGCGTTGTTAGTTTGAATAGCCTTTTCTAACTGATTGGGTCGAGGTCAGAGCAAGCAATGATTACATCATTCGAATTTCATTTATCCTTCTTTCATTTACATTAGTGTTTCCTCCACTTATTCATGCGCCATAGAGAAGAAAGCAGACCACATATGCAAGAACGATAGGGCTCATTGTACTCTCGTCGATGGTGAATCGACCGTTTGTTAAGTTGCTAAGAAGTTGAAGGCTGCACTACTGGTTATTCTAGAGATGGATGTGTCAACTACGAATTCTGTTCTTTGAATTTTCACAAATGCGGAAATTTTGACACAAAGTTCCACCTGAAAATCATTGTCCGAGAGTTTAGCTCACAGTTTTTATCATATTTCAGTTACATTAAGCCGGCTTCTTCGATAGCAAATCCTCTTTTGAATTACATTGTTGCAAAAAAGGAAGGAAAACAGAAATTCGTTCCTGTTTTAGATTTAGAAAAAACAGACCTGAGCTCTTTCACTGGAGACAACTTGTCTGTCGTCCTTTCCAGATCGTCGGGTAGGTCTTCCTTCAATTTACATGAATGAAGTCGTTTAAGTGATGAGAAAGGATGTTTTCCATGCTCCATTCAAACTAGCTAGGATGGTTGCTGCATTTTCGAATTTTCGATATTTTGCCCTATTTTAATTTCCTTTATCGAAAAGTTGCTTTACGCCGTGTTACCCAAGTGGCTGACAACATGATTTACATTGAACTCACTAGGTGATATTATTCATGCTAGCAGACACAGCTAATAGCATTGCGCTTGAGGGGCTCTTTCTATTTGTTCGCCCGATTCGAGCTGAACTTTTTTTTGTAACCCATTACCAACATCGACTGTTTTTTTTTGTTTTTTTTTTCTTTTTTTGAAGCGCACGCTGTTGACTCTGGCAGCGATTCGAGGAACTGTGGGGGGCACCAGGATAAGATCGAGCCAAAGAACGCCGTATGTGGAACAAGCTATTCGGACGGAGTGTTGAAACTGCCTATTTATATGATAAATGAGTTGTTGCAAAAGCAAGATTGCAAACATCGGGGAGGAGGGGGGAGGGATGAGAGGAAGGATGANTTGATGACATTATCGAGGTCTATGCAATGGATGCGGAGATGAGTGTCAATGACTACACCTGAATGAATGCTGCACCCGTAATCTGCTCATTAATTGCTGATGCTGTCGCCCTTCGCTTTATGTCAGCCACAGCGGCGGTCGTCGTTTCCAGCATCGCGTACCTACAAGTGCCCATATGCTTACAAGACAGGGTTTGTTCAGCTATATGAATAAGGTGTTCGTATTTGGCTGATTTCAAATCTTTGTAGAAATCGTGCGTGCATAGTCGAACCTCATTTTTAAATTTATTTGTGGACGAATGGTGGACATTCTTATGAAAGAATTTGCATATGTGACCGCGTCACTGAAATACATGCCCGAGCATAAACAGTTCAGAAATTTCATCTGAGGAGGTTCTTTGTAATGGACGGTGGACAAGAGATGAATTCAAAATGACGGATAGCTCTTATTTCTGCGATCATGGAAAGGGATATTATTCACGTAAAATAAATAACGCTGTGGCAACGGCAGTCACAATGATAACAGAAATCCTGCAAGGTTTTTAAAGAACTAATATATATACAAGTGAAGAGCAGAAATTAATTATATCGAATTGAATATATTCTTCATGGGAATTGTGGAAACCATTCAAAGAAGTCGCTAGATTGTCGCTTGACTCTCAGGAACAAATCAGTTATTCAGACTTTCCAGTCTCGAAAAATACATGTTGTGAAGTGGATGCAACTTGCTAATGAATTTTTACAAGCCTGTTAATTAAATTCATTAGCGGAATTATGCGACATCTCCCAGAAATGACACAGTTACAGTACTACCGAAAAAGTAGGATCGAAATGTAACAAAGACGTAATGAAACGCTTACTGCGCCGGTATTAAGTTGAACCTAGGTTTGAGTGTCGTGTAGGGATCGTAATCAATGTAACCGCTTTGCGCCGCTAGTCGATGCAGGAAATCAGCGGGAACATGAAAAAGTCTCGAAAGTTGCTTCTCTGTCACCTCAGGTAGTATTGACGGCTGCTTTTTCACGCTTCCATCGAGAAGTGAGGGCGGAGTACTCGCTGGCACCGATGCTACCATATCCAGTGCATCCTGATGGTTGCAATGATAAGTTGAAATTTCAACGAGATTCGTGAACGATTCAAAGCAATTGGTTTAACCGAAATGCTCGACTGGCTTTTTATAAATGGCTCGAATAGCTTTTCGATATCGGAAATATGAAGGGATGGCTAAAAGCGCAGAAAGAGGAGCAAATAGTACCAGTTGACATGGACGAGGATTGAGAAATGGTACATATCTGCGGTGTTGTACACCTGAAGGAGATAGGTTTTGATGACGTCGGATCAAAAGAAGTATATATGCGAAACTTGCATGAAGAGATCCAACTGTTACTAATTATTACTAGTTTCGGCTAATTTCGAGATGCCTTCTGGGTTTTAGGCGCGTAGTTCGGAAACGTCAACCGCATATATGATTCATACAGCACTAACCCGGATCACTTTCTTAACGTCAATAAAAGGACGTTCTTGCGCTGTGACACAAGCGGCGAGCGTAACCAGCACTGCGAATCGCATCTGCAACTGAAGGACATCTGCGACATTTGTGACAATATAATGGTTACATTAACCGAAACGACAAAAAAAATTCATCGTCATACAACAGCTTGATAAGAAGCCAATCTTGTCACATAAACTACTACAAACGTGAGCATTTGAACTTCTTCATTCAATACTACTAGAGATTCATCGTTACAGCAAAGTCAAAGAGCAACAGCAAGCAGGTGCGCCCTAATCTTGTGTCGTCGTAAAATCTGTACTATATAGAGAACAGAGAACATATTCTAACACACTGAAGCAAAGAGCCCAACAGTCGGAAAGGCATCGAAAATTTGTATGCGATAACCCGGAGTATTGTCCAGTAAAACGCTAAAATCGAACGAAAAAGCGAAACTGGTTGCTCATAGAGATCAATAAGCCCGTAGAGATCATGGGGTGGAATCGCATGACAAGATACCCTGTAAGGTCGAACAAACCCTTACCTTCCATGAAACCAATCCCCCCCCCAGTNCCCCCCCCACCATTGAAAATCCCCTCCGAATATGCCCATTTAGATCCTCTTTCCATTATTAAAGCAAAAAAAAAAAACGAGTCTCTTGCGCTCATGTAGCAAGATCTGCCTCAGCAAATATGCACTTCATAAAAGAATATAGTACCACGGTCCTTTGTTCGACCAATTAATAAAACAACCTCATGCTACGAGTGACCATTCCGTTCTAATACTCGCATTTTGATACCCGCATATGCAAGCCACGCCTCGCTGGTCGAGTCGACGCCAAGTTTGAAGACCAGCAGTTTAATCCCTAGTGACATTTTAATCCGTTCGAACTTTTTATACCGACCTGCGTGACAAATGAAAATTTTTGAAATTGCTGGCTGCATACACAATGAGTGCCATATATTTAAGAATACAGCACATCCCATGAAATAGCTTTGCACGAATATTAGCTTTCGCACTCGAAAGGGATTAGAAAATTAGTTGTCTTGCGTAACACTTCGCTTAGCTGCAATTTAAGCCTTATATAAAGCGAACGAACGCCAGTGAAAGCCAATGCGCCATTGATTGAAAAAGTGCGAACACAAGTGAAGAACTGTAAATTCCACTGAAGTGCGGTCGAATCTAAGGAATAACGTATGCGAGAAGACGATTATGATGCGCCTCTTTCATTGGCAAATTAACCGCATAAATGGTTGTCGCGCGAATGCAAGGATGACCCATTTACACCGTTATTCTTCATTGCCGTGTTCCTCTTACGTGAATGTGTACTAGAATGTTCCACTATATGTGCGATGGGTCGAAAAGATGTGAACTGTTTATACCCGGGTTTTGCCGAAAGGTGCTCCCATGTGGTCACGACTGAAAAGAGTCGTGCCTCATGGAAATATGCTGTAACCACGGCACAGTACAACAGTCGGTTAGAAGTTTGGAGTCTTCAGCGTTGATATTCTTGCCTTCGCCTTACTCGAGAGAAAATTTGCGAAGCGTGGAGGTGCGCTACACTAGAATGGTGAACTGTCGGAATTCACGTTTACTGAAGGAGAAAGTAGACTGGATTTCCATGAAGTCAAGTTTCCAGAAGCATGAAGTATGATACATATGATGTGAAATATGGTACAAATCTCTGACGATATAGGTCTATTGTTTGACGTTTTTCTGTCACATGTTTTGAGTTAAACAATTCGAGTATTCATCTCTGAATGAATTGTGCTGTAATGCCATGCTAGATTGTTGCTTTCACAGTAAGCAAATTCACTCAACATTTTTATAGAAGTGAGCGATTGATAGGAGTAACTCATAGGGCAGGAAGATGATAAAAACAGATGAAAGTATTCTCATAGAGGAAGCAGACGATTCATTGTCGTTTTGCTGTCACGACCGGAGATTGAGAAGCGATTGAGCTAATAAAGGCATATGAGATATTGTGCAAACATTTGATCGTTAAGAAATTGAATGGATCAATCGACAAACATATGAGGTGCGGAACCAGAATTGCTGGCGTCGATGAACATAGCCAGCTGTGATGGCGACTAACGAAAAGAATTTGAAACATAGATAGGACGACACGCTGGAACATATAAGAGATATGTATGCCGACGATAAGAGAGCCGATAAATACGCCCCATTGAGGTGGCGGAAAATGTGATTACGATCTGTTTCATTAAACGCCACAAACACACATTTAAACAAGTTTGAGATGTTTTGCAACAAATTGTCGTGCGGAATACAAATTTTTGTGTTGTAAGACTCTTGTTTGCCACATATTTCAATGCGACAATTCTCCCATGCGGTTCACGACAAGCGTGAAAAAATTTGCGAACAACCTAGGTCGAAGTATAGTCGCAATGTTGAATTTCGGCACCAAACACAGCTGAGAAACTGGCGGCAACAACCGGCATAATTCGTCGAGAAAACTTGTGCAAGATATTTGCACAGTTCGGTGTACAAGTTTGTAATTAGATGATATCATATAGTGAATGCTTAAACAGAAACTACGTGCGCTTACTACTGTCGTAAAAGAGAAAGGCATCGGTTCTTGATAGAAGACGAGTCCAGAATCTCATATCACTTCGCTTAGAATGCGATAGTATACAGCGCTCTCCAACAGCACCCGCTTGAGGTTGTCGAGCTTTTCGGCTTTCCAAAGACTAACACTTAACAGCGTCCAAGTGTTCGATGCTGAAGTCGCAGGCACAGAACTGATCTTCCAGACAAAATATACGACAGTCGAGCTTAGAATTGCAGTGCTGTCGCTACTTTATTCTAGTCTGAGAAGATTTAAAAAAGTTTGAACGACCCGTTTGTAAGATAGTGAACAGTGTAGCAATAGCTTTTTGAACGTTATGAAAAAATGCAAATCACGAACAGCAGTGGAGAGATGTTTGGTGACATATAGAAAACGTTTAAATGAGTGATCTTTCCTGTCACTAGCTATTAAGTTCGTCGCAAATTAAAACTTTGTTTACAGCTTAGATTAGAAAAATAAAGTTCCAAGAATGGGACTTTTTCGCCAACATGGTGATAGTGATGGAGAGAAAAGTGAGAAGACAAATAGCAGTGGAGATAGAGGGGCGACTAGTAGGAATTTTTGCGCGATGTTGGAATTGGGCGATTCGTGAATGTTGAGCATGCCCGACGACCGCGATACCACTCGCATTTCTTCCGAACGAGAAATCTCTTCGGGAATATCGCACTCGTTATTCACAGATCGCTATGATCATACCGCATCTTACGTTAACCGTGAAATTTAGGGAAGAAAAAGTTCGTCTGGTGGTGAGTATGCAGATTTTACAATGAGATTCCGATGCAATTAACAAATGAAGTAGACAACAGCAAAAACTTGCACCAAATTCTTTTATAGAAAATACAACCCACATACAACTGGAAAAGACGTGATCCGGAGAGCTCTCCTGCAACATAGATATATCAGCTGGCAGTCAAGATGCTCAAAATTTAATGAAACAGGGATTAGCCAACCAGTAATTTTCCTGACCGCTCAAACAGCAAGTAGCTGTGTTTGGCTCACGATTGGAAGAGGTAGCCAAAGCTATAATTTCCCATTTCTTGCCCGAAAATCTTCGCATGTTTCAGAGATCCGCATTCCGCTCTCAGTCCAAATATAAGTCCCATTTTGAAGAAAGCGCTTTCAAGAGCACGAGAAAATTTGGGAAGCGACCTTACTTTTACCTATATCCTAGCTCCAAGGATCTTATAGCCTTCGGGCATACTACCTGCAGATTTGTTTCGATGCTATTTCTGACACCTTCTTTTGGCTTTCGGAGACATTAAATCTGTACAATACTATTTGAAGCTGGAATTGTACCGACAACCATTTAGAATCTTGTCTTATACTTGTTTCTCGCTTCACACTAGGCAGCACTTTAGTCGTTACTTCCTAGGCAAAACGAAGCCGTTGACGTTACTAGTTCTTAATGTCGTCTAGTGCTTATTGCATTTCATTTCATCTTTCATTTATTT
>JAARMF010002903.1:0-10945 GCA_022844705.1 Toxascaris leonina
TCTTTTGTAGTGTTGGACATTTTGGTGTCTCCTTTTCCGCCAAGGGGTTCGTTTTCCTTCCCAACACTCCCTGACGACAAGGCCTTTTTTGAAGCAGTTTCTACCTGTAATTTCAGTCTGTGACCCTTAACATATCAGCTGAATAAGCATTCGTTCGCTGACGTTTAACTACGAGCTATTATGCTTCTATGTCTCATCAGTAATGCTTCTTGAAATCCTTCGTAGCGTATTTAACACTCTCAGAGCATGACAATGAGCAGGAAGTGTGTAGAAAAAGAAACGGGGAAGAGAAAAGTAGGAAAGAGAGTGACTTAGAGGCAGCTATGTCACTCATAAATATCGTAAACCTTCAATAACTCCAATAGCCAATCAATCCCTGAATACGGGGGAAGTTAATCTCACCTCAGCCTTCTAAAGGATCACTAAGTGACCCCTCCGCGCCTGGGGAATGTTAGGTACGAAGAGTGAAGCAAATGAAGCTTGTAGCGCGGGATACTCACATGGCTAGTTCGCTAGTCGCTTGTGCAGACAACGTCAAATCGGTTGAGGCTAATATGCAGTGAGCGTTATTAGTGACAGGCTCTACGTTAATCTTCCTGAATTTTAATCACTATAACGCTGAAGGGCGCTCTACTGCAAATGCGGAAGCTTGGCCTCCAATATCACAATGTGCATATAATTGCCGCTACGTTGGCNTGAAGTTTGGCATCCAATATCACGAAGTGCATATAATTGCCGCTACGTTGGCTGCTATTTTCACGCATCCCCCCTCCCCCAATTCTCTCACAGCACCGCATTACTGGCTGTTCACATATACAACGTTTGCGCTCAGTAACAACATCTATGTTATCAAAATTTGTTAAACTTTCCTTTATGATCTGGATGTTTTATAAATCCCCGCATAAGTGAATTCAGGATCACGTAATGGGGTCATTGGATATCCGAATCTCCATGTGATTTTTTGCGTTGGCCTTTGTCAGCCTACCTTCAAAGAACCCCCTGATGGTGATGGTTGCCTTTTGTCCTTTTTCTCGATTAGTTCACTCGTCCTCCTCCAATATTCCGTTGGCTGGTCCTCATCATGGCTCAATGAGAGCCTAATCGTTGCCTCCTTACTTGGTTCGAAATCCTTTGCTCTCCTTCAAAAGTATCCTGGATGGAAATTATTAATTGCAAATAAGGGCTTTAATATTCCAGCGATGAGCACTTCCCTATATCCACTCCAAAGAAGTAATAACAAGTACAAGTTTATTTTAATACACTGAATAGTAATATAATGTGATACATGACATCAAAAGTCTGTTCGAATGTATCGAACGATGGACCCTGTCAGTTCCATAAAATGATCTGTGAGAGGGATGCACATAGTAAATGTTATAAGAAAACACAAGGATTGATGTTCTGAGATTAACGCAGCGCATATGTATTACTTTGAGAAAGTAAGGATGTAATATAAGCTCGCGCGATCACAAGCTGCGAGACTTTCGAGGCTAGGAATGAGTTCGTGGAGGCGCCTGCTTCCTCGGGCATCNATTGATGTTCTGCGATTAACGCAGCGCATATGTATTACTTTGAGAAAGGAAGGATGTAATATAAGCTCGCGCGATCACAAGCTGCGAGACTTTCGAGGCTAGGAATGAGTTCGTGGAGGCGCCTGTTTCCTCGGGCATCCGGGGAGCGGAAGTTTGCAGCACTAACGGGAAGTTCGGAAAGTCACTACTGATGACTGCAAATTTTTNNNTAAAAACGCATTTGTGCTTCCAGATACCTCATTCATCTTTTTCTGCATTGTTGCATTGGGTGGTGTGCTGGCGAATCTCTATCAGTGCTACTGGAATACGTCCGCAGTAAGCGGTTTGCAAATTAAATAGACATATAATGACTACCTGTGTTTGAGGGTATTTCTGCATCTTTTACTCAATTTGCTTGCATTCCTCTTTGCTTTTCGTTTGGCAGCAATCATTTGACGCATTTGCTCCATCTTTCGCTGAAATTTTTGAAATACTGCAAGATGAGCCAGAAATTCTCCAGCCAGTGAAAAATTTGAGTGAACTTTTAAGTCGAAACTAAAGCAAGTAGTCGAATAAACTGTTGAAACGTCGTCATTGTGAAAAATAATAAACGCATTTTCCGGGAAGCCGATACCGTTGCGTTTCAGTTTCGCAATTTCTTGCTTTTCTTCGATATTCACGCTCCGTTATTGGCATAGGACCTGAGCGGGCGATTGATAAAATCACTGAATGCATTGAGAAGAGTCGACTGATCACGCTCACTTCAGTTGACCTGATTGGAACATGACGTTGGTGAAATTTTATTTTGATAGAAATGGATGAGTTCTACGTGCAGCTAGGTACCAGTCCGACATTGCAGTATTCAAATTTTCTGAACTATGGTGGATGTCCTTCGGGGTACGGTCTCCTAACAAAGTATCTGTAAAACAAACTTTTCGAGAGTTTTTTCTGATTACAGAAGCTTTGTAGGCAAGAGAGATAACTTGAAGGATGCAGAACAAGACGATGGCAACAATGAGGACGACAACTGCGCTATGTAAGCTCGATACGGAACTCTTGAGCTCGCGCCATTCTTGTTCCGACATTCCTGGAAGTTTAAGGATCACTCTACAATTCAGCTTCATTACTATATCCGCTCGAGGCAATCATTACCTTTTTCAATGGAGCAATAGCCTTACTTCAGTAGTTTTACTGTATGGCGTGACCGAGCGAGAAATCGCAGGGAAAAATGAGGCGCCACACAAATCTTGCCAAGGCCACCATCCAGTCGCTAATTTTGCTGATTGCATTTCGCCAACGTTGCCTCTACATCGAACTTCCACGCTCATTTCATGCACTATCATACTTCATCTGCTCATGATAACGTCAGTACGAGCAGAAACTTTTTCCTTCCTTGTGCGGGAAAAAGCTAATTTTCGGGCATCTCGTCGCTTCTTCTCTTGCCCTGTCCCTTCTTCTTTTCCCCTATATGTTCTTTCTCACTGCTCTTCCCACATTCTCACGGTGATAGGTGGCGTTGCGGTCACTAGATTCAATGCGTAAAGAATATTTCTTGAAACAACAAAGAAAATTGACTGTTACTTGAGATGGTGAAGGGCTCTTTGAGCTGGCTAAATGCTGGACTTGAAATATATGAGTTGATAACGCAAGCAACGAGAAGACTCTAAATCAAAATAAGTGTCCACGGAGTTGTAATTCCGATGAGGTTCTCTTCGATTTGCGTGCGGTTGCGTCCCAATCCTTCCATTTCGAACGAGGTAAAATGTCCATCAATCTAATGTTGGGTTTGTCTAATCATTCCTCAGAATTGAAGTGCAATTATTTCGTTTTCTTTTGCTTTTTTTTTTTTTTTTTTTTTTTTTTTCAATGAAATAAGAACAATCATTAATCATCTATCACCCATATTACGCGTTCGATAGTCATCACTATCTAAATCACAAACGCTATAATCACCCATATTATGTAATTTCATTGTGGTTTTTTCTCTTTTCCTCCATACTATTGTTATCATATTTATTGAGTGAGAGCAGATAGACGATTTGACTAGATTCGAATGGATGAAGGACGTTATCGTCTTCAGACAAGCATTTAGCAATCAGCTGCAGTCCGGTCCAAGTAACAGCCAAGATAATGACGTGGTTGATGCCATCCTGTGGTAACTGAAAACTGAGCCGGTTTGGTCGATCCGTTTAATATGAGGCACTTAGTCGCACAATGCGTCGGTCAAGCCTCTTAACGTAACTTCCTCAATGAACCAGGCTCTGCAATCGCAAAGCTAAGACATGGAACCACCTCTCACCTGTTCAACGACACGCGACCAATGTCCCTAAGGATCTTTAACACGTCAGCACAATCGCTCAATAGCAAGGTAACAATCGACAGTGAACAGCAAACCATCTCTGTTCAACGTTTGCTTGAAAGATAAAAGCATAACTTACACCATATGCAAAATACGAATGCTAATGTTCATTTATTAAAGGCCTTTTCACAGTCGATCTACGTAAAAATTATTTATCGTCTTTATCGATCTCCAAATCCGCATATTCACCAATAAATTCATTTATCTACCTTACTTCGATTGTCCACTGTGTAGGTTCGGTCTTTGTCACTGTCGGAACTTGGCTCTGTTATTGCTATGATTGCCTTCGGTCAAAGGAAATCGACTGGCCTTCGGATCTTTTCGACTGCGGAGCCCACATAGGTCAGTGGTCAGCTATTCAATATTGCCTCGCATTCAATTAGCAGCATTTTGAATTCCTCCTTGTTCAACAGCCTTCTGCCGACTGCTTTGTGGAACACAGTTTCGGCCAGCCCGACTGGTCATTCGTACACTCCCATTTGCCATGGGGCGAAGAGAGTTATAAATCGCCAGGTAATAGATTCAGCGAGGGCGTTCTGCACGACTTGTTTGACCGAGTGGGACTGGGGCGCGTTGTCCAGCACAATAAGGGTAGGGTAGCCGTTTCTGGCAACAGATCGTCTCACATCATGTATGAAATGCTCTGCTGACAACCTTTTCGCTGCTTCTAGATGAATGGCTTGAGTAGTTGGATAGGTGAAGAGGGCTATCCCTTTATTGTTCAGCCCTACAGAGCCGCGTGTTGCTATAGGTCTCGCGTAGTCAAGGCCGACGTTTTGGAAAGCGCGCGTTACATGCGTCCTTTCTTTTGGCAGCGGGGAGAAGGCCGGAGTTCTACACGCCTAGGCGTTACATCTGTGGCACATCATGCAGTGTCATCGTAGTATGGGTTTGACCGTTGCTCGACCCTGTGAGATCCAGTAGCGTTCCCTTACGCTGATCAATGTCTATGACACTCGGGCGTATCCTGGCTCTTTGTGTTGAGCCAACAGGATGAGCTTAGTGGCAGCCGATGATTCTGAGAGAAGAATGGGATGAACTGTCTCTTTTGGTGACGTTGCCTGTTGAAGTCTTCCTTGATATCTCACAACCCTTTGCTCATCCTTATACAAGTCAGCGTCATTACGTCGTCCGAACTGCTCGACTGCCTTAGTTTGCTCTCGAAGGATGAGAATGACTTCTGCCCAATCCAGGTCACCTGCTGTCGTTGGTCCTTCAGGTTCGACAGTTTTCCTTAATTTCTGTTCGCGGTGAATTTGTGCGCTTCCTAGAATGCACTTGNAACGCCCAGGCGTTACATCTGCGGCACATCATGCAGCGTCATCGTAGTATGCGTTTGACCGTTGCTCGACCCTGCGAGATCCAGTAGCGTTTCCTTACGCTGACCAATGTCTATGACACTCGGGCGTGTCCTGGCTCTTTGTGTTGAGCCAATAGGATGAGCTTAGTGAGGGCCGATGATTTTGGGAGAAAAATGGGTGAACTGTCTCTTTTGGTGACGTTGCCTGTTGAAGTCTTCCTTGATATCTCACAGCCCTTTGCTCATCCTTATACAAGTCAGCGTCGTTACGTCGTCCGAACTGCTCGACTGCCTTAGTTTGCTCTTGAANGCGTCATTACGTCGTCCGAACTGCTCGACTGCCTTAGTTTGCTCTCGAAGGATGAGAATGACTTCTGCCCAATCCAGGTCACCTGCTGTCGTTGGTCCTTCAGGTTCGACAGTTTTCCTTAATTTCTGTTCGCGGTGAATTTGTGCGCTTCCTAGAATGCACTTGATCGCTCAGAGTATTTGGACTGCCGCCCGCTTGAGCTTATTGAAGCAGCAGGATCTTTCGCGTTCAACTGGTCGCGATTTAGGTCGCATTGTTCACCGTTGGTGGTTGTGTGATGGCCACTAGCGCCACTGGGCTGGGCGGGACTGTTTTTCCAGGTCAGTGTTGGCTTCCTTGCTGCAGAAATGAAGGTCCTTCCCATTGCTGACTGCATCGCTCGAGTTCTGCGATTGGAAGACCTTGGATTGTTAAGTCAGCGGGGTTATCGGCGCTCTCAACATAGTGGAACTGTGCCGGCCTTCTACAAATTTTGGCAGGTTAGTTGTCGACGAAGCGATCCCCAGTGGCTATCGCGATCCAGTGCAGAGTGGCCTGCGAATCGTTCCAAAGGAACATCGGTCTGGTGTGTTTCAGCTGNNNCCGACTGCTCCTGAAAGTGCACCAATAAAATTTCGTCATTTTGAGAGTCCGTGCTGTCGAATAGTTGGTCCCAATCGTATTCCTTCTTTTACAGCTGCTGCAGGAATAGTTTCAACCAAAACGTGGTCGGCGTCAGTAGCCCTAAATGGTCGTAGAACTCTGCCGTATATGCAAGAAACTGTCGTTTGGTTGTGGGACATTTGTCGCATTTCTTAGTGTTGAATATCACCAAGATCACGACACAGTATCAGAACAGTATTAGATATATCAAAACAGTATCAGAAGAAACCGATTGTAGTGAAGTCAGGACAAGGAAGGACCGAAAGTTGTCGATGAATGGACGCGAGAAACCGAAGAAGAGGTGTCGATTTTCGACGCGCCACTGCTCACGAACATACCCGAAGAAAGATTGCACTGGGGGCTAAAAATAATCGAGCAAACTCACCAAGCATGGGGACAATCCTCAGAAATGACGGGAAGGTCGATGGTCGACTCTAGACGATATGAAGTAGAGCAGATTATGGAATCAGCCAGCGAAGCGATCGATAAGCCCTCTGTGACGGTCGCAAAGAAATTCAGTGACGTCGTATCGCATTGGCGATTGATCACGGTGCAGCGATCGCGATGGTGCTAACAGTAGCGTGCGTCGCAGCGGCATTCTTTGGTAGACAGTACATTCTCTGCCTGCCACGATGTTGCTTTATAAGATGCCGAGAGAAGAAAAGGAGCGACCGGAGCACCACTCGATGGGACAGACATCCTGACGAGAATACGGAATTTTGAACCAATTTGGGTGTCCACTGCGAATACCCAAGGCGGGAGTGTCGCGATTCGCAAGTATATTCATAATCGCGCGTGCCATCATGACGACATGCTAGCGCTGCTGGGTAGCAAGAAGCGTCTAGCCGTCTCAGCTGCGCCAGCTGAAATGGAGAGCAGATGCATCTGCAGCAAAAATATAGCAAATCCAAAAAGAAGCAGGATCCAAAAAACGATGTGGAAATGTGGAAGGAATGCTGGATCGGAAATGGTCAGGCGAACGGAGGGTGGAGTTGGGGAAGGAGATATAAGTGGCCCGAGTTCAACCCGTTTGCTTTTCGTGTGCTGATCGATGGCTAGGAGCTGGCCCACATCGTGATAGAAATTTATCTCGCCCTGTATCCTGTACCCCTTCTTGTTCTCTCAATTAACCTTGTATCCCCATTTGCTTCGCCCCTCACCTTATATCCCACTAGTGTCCTTTACGGTATATTTGCTGATCAGTGCCCGCAGCACCTGCCAACACATTCACCAAGCGTGAATACTTCCTATTTGAACTTTGTTCCAAAGAGAGCTCGTGCCAACAGTCCATTTCAAACCATTTATGCATTTTCGAATAGGTTTTGAGAGCAGGTTACGATGAAGCGAACTACAGACGAATCGGCTCTTCTGATGACGCAAAACAGCTCCCTCTGTGTCAAATACCGTAAGTCAGTATATATACAAAATCTGAATTTCACTGATATAATAAAGAACAGTCGTTGAAGCTGTAACTCAAGCGAAAAATATTGTAGAAAAATTTGAAGTTTTATTGAGTCCGCGAAAGAAGTAAAGCAAAGATTTTATAGATTGTCTGGATGCTAAGATTACGGCCAAGGAGCTTTCTTTCCCTAAACTCCTCTCCACAAGGCAAGGTGCTGCCACTTTGAACCTCTTGCATTGATACCGATGCACGTGGAAATCGGCGTGTCAAATTTGCATTAGGAAATTGATGCTTTCCGAATTAATCTGTGCATTCTGGCATCGTTTGTTGGGCTCACGTGAACTGCTGCCATGCCGAAGCGTGTGTCTGTTTTTGTCGTTCATGCCTACTCTCTTTTCTTAGCTTCCGTGTATGTCCACCCACGCATGCTGTAGATCGTTCGAAACAGCATGGAATACGCAGTGTCCAACAGTTGTTTTGAATTTCTACGAAGTATGAAAGTCGAGCCATACGGTTGCCTATGANCGAAACAGCATGGAATACACGGTGTCCAACAGTTGTTTTGAATTTCTACGAAGTATGAAAGTCGAGCCATACGGTTGCCTATGACTCGATTTCGCGTGATATCTGAGAGTTTAAAGTTGACAAGCTATCAGTAAAACTTCGCGATAATCCACATGCTGTGAGAAAAGATTTGTGATGGATGATAACGCAGAGACATTGCGAAAAATCAGGAGAATATGCCCAACTTGCGGGTCCGAATTGAGATTGATTTTTGATTTTTACAAGCTTCATTTTCAAGATGCTTCCATGCAACATTTTTGAAAGGTCCCGTGAAGCTTCGCTCAAACCTCCACTAAGCTGCAAAAAAATCAACATTTTCAATTACAATTTCACATGAATTCAACAAAGTCCGGACTGACTTATATATTCCAGATCACCCTTCCTATATATCTTTTTCATGACGGAAGCTGTCACGCATACGGACAAACAATTATTCAACTCCATCGGACCTCTGCAGAACTAGATTATTCCTTTGAAATATCGAACGACAAAGTTGTATAAAGGCTTTTCCTTAAACTCGATGAAATCATTCGGAGCTATTCACATATTTGCTTGTTAAATTATGACCTCTTCTCAGATGTTCTGGACACTCGTTGGTACACCATTTCGTCTCCTGTAGTGCTGTTTACCGTGTAATAGGTTGCGAGGTTTTTCTTCGTTCGTTTGTAATCGTTTCATAACGTCGTCGTTCGTTGTGCCTAAGCGTAGAGATGTTTAATTATCCACGTTTGAGGTAATTCCGGATTTAAGCTCAGTGTCAAATCTGGCTCCATGGCTTGAAAATAAATTTTGGGACGATTCGTCTCTTGGCCGAGCACCTTTGAACATTTTGTTGAGGGCAAAGTGTAAGAAAGGAACACATGCTTGTCGCTTTTTTCATGGACGATGTTCTAGCAATCTTCTCCATTTTTCGATGCGCCGATTTATTGAATTCACATCAGAGGACTGGAATGAATCATGTTCAGCTATCTGTGAAAATTTTATAAACTTCGATGGAATAATCGAATAATACAATCGAGCACNAACATGGTTGTCGCTTTTTTCTTGGACGATGTTCTCGCAATATTCTCCATCTTTCGATGCGCCGATTTATTAAATTCACGTCAGAGGATTGGAATGAATCGTGTTCAGCTATTTGCGAGAACTTTATGAGCTTCGACGGAATCGTAATTCGATAGCAAATCGTATCTATCTCTTTGCTATCGAAATCCCTCTCAAAGCACTGTTAAAGGAAATCGAATAATACAATCAAGCACAATACTTACGGCCATAGCGCTTTGAAAGCACGACATCCCGTTTGATCTGTCAATTTAAGCATGGAACTGGTTAGTACTTGGATCGGAGACGNCGGAATCCTAGGTGCTGTAAGCGAACATTTTGATAACTTTGCAATCAACGATTCCCTTTTTTTAAAGATGACAAAAATTGAGATATCCAGTGAAAAACTTGAGATTGAGATATCACCTAAAATACGATTTTAAAGGCACACAATAAAAAGAGAGGATGAGTTAGGAACGTTGAGAAAACCGGAACAGCTTATATTTTCAATGCTTTCAAGCCATTAGCTGTGATATGTCCAAAGGTGGCACAATGNGGGAATCCCAGCTGCTATAAAAGAACATTTTGAAAAGTTTGCAATCAACGATTCCCTCTTTTTTTTTCAGAGATGACGTGACACTGGATATTTCCAAAATTGAGATATCCAATGAAAAAAATTGAGATTGAGATATCACCTGGAATATGATTTTAAAGGTACGCATTAAAAAGAGAGGATGAGTTAGGAACGTTGAGAAAACCGGAACAGCTTATATTTTCAATGCTTTCAAGCCATTAGCTGTGATATGTCCAAAGGTGGCACAATGNATTCAATGCTTTCAAACCATTAGCGGTGATATGTCCAAAGGTGGCACAATGCGGCACAGCAAATTGTTGCAAAAAGACAAAACAAGCGAATTCGAAGAAATTACGCTAATTACATCATTTGCTTGAATGCCATAACCGATAAACAAACGATCAATCCTAATCAAACACGATTCTCGGTTGCATTATAACCAGGCAATCTATAGACGGTAGATTTGTCTGGACTGGTAAATGTTCCTATGTGTCGGCCTGCGTGCGGTTGTTCTTCATAGCAATGTGGGTGGTGAGCTATTATAGTTCTTTTTATTTCGCCGTGCTATTTTATGCAGTCTTCTTTGTTTTGCAATAATTGTAATAATAAATATGAATTGCCACTGCCATTTTAGCAGTAGCAATAGTTCGAATGCTGCCTGATTATTGCAGAACACCGCCCAAAATATTCGAATTTGGGTAGTGATGAATGAGTTGGGGGAGGGTAAAACAGGGAATGACGAATTGGTAGTTGATGGAATGCACTGAACACATCTCATCAGTGTTTCTCTCTCTGTCATCGGAATTCGGGGATGGAGTTACTTTTGTGTGACAGTTTTGTAAGTATAGCCATAGTAGTCAGTAACGGCAGCCATTTAGATGCAAAGAAGATTAGCAGTGGGATGGTGCGCTTGTAGCATTTGAGGATTTCGAGGCGGAGCTCTAGCATTGGTGGAGTTTTTCATCTACGACAACGTGGAACCTTTCGAATCAGCTGTTTGTCATCTCAATTTTAACTGATGCAATATACTGTCTGCGCACATCCCATGAACTTGACCTATTTTACGCTCCTCTCAACTCATATTGGTCAATACGCAAATTAAATTTTTCACATATATGAGAGATTAGTTTTTACTCGATCGATGAGCGCTCATTTGTGTAAACTGTGATCCTCAGCATGTTTAACCCATCGGTTTGTGGTGATTCTCGGGTAGTTCACCATTACGCGTGAGGGGGGGGGGGGGGG